>CM031566.1:52500-57500 GCA_018467065.1 Ephestia elutella | reverse complement strand
ACTAAATCATTCAATCGGTAGTAGCGACGGGCGGTGTGTACAAAGGGCAGGGACGTAATCAACGCGAGCTTATGACTCGCGCTTACTAGGAATTCCTCGTTTATGGGGGACAATTGCAAACCCCAATCCCCAGCACGAAGGAGTTTCAGCGGGTTGCCCGGGCCTCTAGGCCAGGGAGAACATGCTGATTCCTTCAGTGTAGCGCGCGTGCGGCCCAGGACATCTAAGGGCATCACAGACCTGTTATTGCTCAATCTCGTGCGGCTCGAAGCCGCCGGTCCCTCTAAGAAGAATTTTAATACGCCGCCAGTGAGTTGCGCGACCGAAGCCGCGCACACCTAAATGGCGACGCCTATTTAGCAGGCTAGAGTCTCGTTCGTTACCGGAATTAACCAGACAAATCGCTCCACCAACTAAGAACGGCCATGCACCACCACCCACCGAATCAAGAAAGAGCTGTTAATCTGTCAATCCTTCCGGTGTCCGGGCCTGGTGAGATTTCCCGTGTTGAGTCAAATTAAGCCGCAGGCTCCACTCCTGGTGGTGCCCTTCCGTCAATTCCTTTAAGTTTCAGCTTTGCAACCATACTCCCCCGGAGTCCAAAATCTTTGGTTTCCCGGAAGCTGCCCGCCGAGCCATTGTAGTAACGTCGGCGGATCGCTAGATGACATATTTACGGTTAGAACTAGGGCGGTATCTAATCGCCTTCGAACCTCTAACTTTCGTTCTTGATTGATGAAAACACCTTTGGCAAATGCTTTCGCTGATGTTCGTCTTGCGACGATCCAAGAATTTCACCTCTAACGTCGCAATACGAATGCCCCCAGTTATCCCTATTAATCATTACCTCGGAGTTCTGAAAACCAACAAAATAGAACCGAGATCATATTCTATTATTCCATGCACGAAATATTCAAGCAGCATTTTGAGCCCGCTTTGAGCACTCTAATTTGTTCAAAGTAAAATTGTCGGCCCACCTCGACACTCACTGAAGAGCATCGCGATAGGATTTTGATATTGAACCGGTGTTTGACCACCGATTCACCGACGATATGCTCCGCAAACGTGTCAGTATCACCGCGGATGCGGTGCACCGACAGCGCGGCGCACAAATGCAACTACGAGCTTTTTAACCGCAACAATTTTAGTATACGCTATTGGAGCTGGAATTACCGCGGCTGCTGGCACCAGACTTGCCCTCCAATTGTTCCTCGTTAAAATATTTAAAGTGTACTCATTCCGATTACGAGGCCTCGTAAGAGTCCCGTATCGTTATTTTTCGTCACTACCTCCCCGTGCCGGGAGTGGGTAATTTGCGCGCCTGCTGCCTTCCTTGGATGTGGTAGCCGTTTCTCAGGCTCCCTCTCCGGAATCGAACCCTGATTCCCCGTTACCCGTGACAACCATGGTAGTCGCAGAAACTACCATCGAAAGTTGATAAGGCAGACATTTGAAAGATGCGTCGCCGGTACTGGACCATGCGATCGGCAAAAGTTATCCAGATTCATCAAAATTAACGACTTCGGACGCGAGGCCCTCCGTCGATTGGTTTTGATCTAATAAAAGCACTCGTCCCATCACTGGTCAGAGTTCTGATTGCATGTATTAGCTCTAGAATTACCACAGTTATCCAAGTAACTGAGTAAGATCTAAGGAACCAAAACTGATATATTGAGCCATTCGCGGTATCGCCTTAATACGGCTTGCACTGAGACATGCATGGCTTAATCTTTGAGACAAGCATATAACTACTGGCAGGATCAACCAGGGAGCTAACACAACGCGCGAGCGCGGGTCAGCATGAGAGCGTGTGACAGCCAGCACCACCACCACCACCACCACCACTGGTGGGGCGGCGGCGGCGGCGGCGGCGGCCGTCTCGCCTCGAGCGCCGCGTCCCGCCCGAAGGCCGGGCGAGAGCGGCGCGTGCCTCGTCGTCGAGATGCGAGAGAGCACTTGTTCGGGTGGCACGAGACCACCGTCACCGAACGTTCGCTAATAGACGCGACGCTTTGTAAAATTTCGTTTAACATTACAAGCGTACACAGTCCCGTCAGAACACCCGGTATTGGGGGCCAGAACACAAGTCGAATATATATATGGTATAATGTTCGATTATATTGCAGTAACTCGGGAACGCGCAATACCTGCACGGCGATTTCTTCCGCGAGGCGTGTGACACGCGTCCCCTTGATCGAGCTTGCCGGATCGAGTAACACTCACTGTGTGTGTGTCCGTCGTTCGACAGTGTGGACGAAACGGATCACTGCAGTGTTCACAGCACGCCACCTAACGACAAGACTCCATATAACCCGATATTACTACTATAAGCAGAGTATCTTCTCGTAGCCTGTCATTATATTGTATATATATATATATATATATATATACTTATACAATATAACACTACAGAGATATTATACTCTACTACTAGTGCACTAAAGGGATACTACGCTGATCGTATCGTTCAATGGTATGATGAGTGACGCAGAGTTCACCGAAATCTGTTGTGCGCGCGCGCTCGAATCATTTTTAGTTTAATTCAAGCGCGCACGCGCACGCCGGCCGCCGGCCGAGTGAGGGTTAAACGCAGACAGTCGCGTCTACTCTTAACCCTTCTCAGCCGGAGCACGTCGCTAGCAGCGAAAGGAAGGTATAACCCGTGCGTTTGGCACGCTTATGCATGTGCGTAATAAATTGTAAAAAAATAAATAAGTTAAATACAAAAAAAAAAAAATTTTTTTTGGTCACTTTTTTGTTAACACTATGAAAGTGTACTGAAAAATCATCCAGATATAATTATCATGTTGTGGGCCCGTTACCTGATGTATTTTACAATATAATATCAAATTATATCCGGCTCGAAGGACCAATAAATGGTCCTTCAAGCCGGATATCAACCCTAAAATAATAATAAAAAATGTTATAGCAGCAATTAGTTCGAATTTTTGTTACCAAAATAGACAGACATGTATTCCTAAAGGCTCCTCCTTCACATACAGATAAATCGTAGCATGAAAGTGAAACAATTAAAATTGTATATAATAAAACATCGTCGGCTATATAAGGAGCAACAATAATGTCGTCCATGTATTATTATTCGGTTTGGTTTGATTAGAATTCGGTCAGAAATCGTTTTCAACCGGTGTATGTTTTCAAGTGTGCCGCGAATTGTAAGCTGTAATTTTTATTAAATTAAAAAAAAAAAAAATATGCTCTTATAATGCACAGGTTTAACCCTACACACGTAGGTAATCTAACAAGTGAGCCAAGGTCCAGCGAGACCATAATACTATGCCTCCGGAACTCTCCAACACAGAGGTTAGGTTGTCGGGTGTAATAGTATATAGTATATAGTATATAGTATATAGTATATAGGTTAGGTTAGGTTAGGTTAGGTTAGGTTAGGTTAAGGTTAAAGGTTTAAGGTTAGGTTTAAGTATAGGTTAGGTTTGGTTTTGGTTAGGTTAGGCTAGGGGGTGGTGAGGTCGTTCTCGTTCATTCCCGTAACACTGTGTGCCACATGTTCCAGCAGTGTTCGCCGGTGCAGCACTCTTCGCCGGGGTGCAGCCCGCGCAGCGACAGCAGCAGCTCCCGTGCAGCAGCAGCCTGCGCGTGCCGAGCGCACACACAACACTCTACTGCAGGTATGTAGTCTTATTGAACCAACCAAGCAATCATTATCGCTTACCTACTTACCTGTTCGTCGCGAAAGTGTTTCTAATTGGTGAAAGAAGATACAGATGACATTGTAATACACATACACATGTGTATTAGAATGTCATTAGTTACAAGCCAGAAATCTACTACTTCCTAGTGAGACATTTTGTAAGAAACGCCTTGGTCAGAAGGACCAAAGCAGACCTGTGACACACGCTGAAACCAGCTCGCTGCATCATACGTGAGACACTAAACATTTTGTAAGAAATCCACGAAAATCCAAATTTTGAAGAAACTTTCATACGCTCACAGTTCACATTTGGACTACTTACTTACCTCATAACTTTACGAAGCGAGGCGAAAAATGTTACCAGAAGAGATGGAACGTTGCTATAAGGGAAGGCAAAAGTGATGGCAACTATTGTTAGCTGTCAAAGCGAGCTGTTTCAAGCATAAATCTCACAATCGGAGCTTCGGTGGAAATAAAGCAAGATTAATATTCTCAAACGTATCTTTAATGTTTTTGAAGTTATGCAATTGTTTCTTAATTGAAATGAAACATGATATCAAGTGTTAAAGTCGCCTTTTGTTGGATTCAAAGAAAGCGATTTTTCAAAAAACTGAGGATTTTGGCAAAAAATCCAGTACATATTCGTAATCTACTCACCAAAATACCCCAAGATGAGCATTCAAATCAATCCAAAGGGGGAAAATAAAAGTTAAAATTTTGTAAACCTATGAAATAATTCAGTTTGATACCCACATTTGGAAGAAATCCACAGTTTTTTGGTATTATTTTATTTAAATTTTTTGTATCAAAGAAATAAAGAAGACATTTGGCAAAATAAAACATACTATTATTACTCAAGTTACCTTCAAATCCCAATGTATTGTTATATTATTATCATCATACGCATACATACCTATTTATAATGATAATATATTGGGATGTGTCGTCCTGAAAAGGATATTTATCAATTCTTAACAATTTTGATAAACCTTTTATCTAACCTGAAATGGACAACATCCGTACCTGAAAAGAAGAAAAAAATTGCTATTTAATTTGAATTTAATTGAGAAAAGCTGTATTTGACTTTACCTCGCGATTTTAATATTAGCTATTATTGTCATTTTTTTTTTTCGATTTTATTTTTTTCGATGTCTTATTGACACTGACATTTGCCAGTGACATATGGCAAATTAAAAATGTAGTCAAATGCCTCTTCACTTTTACTTTTTAAATAATAATAAAAAAAAAGGATCATACCATAGTTCTGCAATTAATGATTTATTCATATTATTATTAAAATAAAAATATGTTCAGGTTCTTAGTATTGAAA
>CM031566.1:42500-45000 GCA_018467065.1 Ephestia elutella | reverse complement strand
AGCCGTTTCTCAGGCTCCCTCTCCGGAATCGAACCCTGATTCCCCGTTACCCGTGACAACCATGGTAGTCGCAGAAACTACCATCGAAAGTTGATAAGGCAGACATTTGAAAGATGCGTCGCCGGTACTGGACCATGCGATCGGCAAAAGTTATCCAGATTCATCAAAATTAACGACTTCGGACGCGAGGCCCTCCGTCGATTGGTTTTGATCTAATAAAAGCACTCGTCCCATCACTGGTCAGAGTTCTGATTGCATGTATTAGCTCTAGAATTACCACAGTTATCCAAGTAACTGAGTAAGATCTAAGGAACCAAAACTGATATATTGAGCCATTCGCGGTATCGCCTTAATACGGCTTGCACTGAGACATGCATGGCTTAATCTTTGAGACAAGCATATAACTACTGGCAGGATCAACCAGGGAGCTAACACAACGCGCGAGCGCGGGTCAGCATGAGAGCGTGTGACAGCCAGCACCACCACCACCACCACCACCACTGGTGGGGCGGCGGCGGCGGCGGCGGCGGCCGTCTCGCCTCGAGCGCCGCGTCCCGCCCGAAGGCCGGGCGAGAGCGGCGCGTGCCTCGTCGTCGAGATGCGAGAGAGCACTTGTTCGGGTGGCACGAGACCACCGTCACCGAACGTTCGCTAATAGACGCGACGCTTTGTAAAATTTCGTTTAACATTACAAGCGTACACAGTCCCGTCAGAACACCCGGTATTGGGGGGGCCAGAACACAAGTCGAATATATATATGGTATAATGTTCGATTATATTGCAGTAACTCGGGAACGCGCAATACCTGCACGGCGATTTCTTCCGCGAGGCGTGTGACACGCGTCCCCTTGATCGAGCTTGCCGGATCGAGTAACACTCACTGTGTGTGTGTCCGTCGTTCGACAGTGTGGACGAAACGGATCACTGCAGTGTTCACAGCACGCCACCTAACGACAAGACTCCATATAACCCGATATTACTATAAGCAGAGTATCTTCTCGTAGCCTGTCATTATATTGTATATACATATATATATATATATATATATACTTATACAATATAACACTACAGAGATATTATACTCTACTACTAGTGCACTAAAGGGATACTACGCTGATCGTATCGTTCAATGGTATGATGAGTGACGCAGAGTTCACCGAAATCTGTTGTGCGCGCGCGCTCGAATCATTTTTAGTTTAATTCAAGCGCGCACGCGCACGCCGGCCGCCGGCCGAGTGAGGGTTAAACGCAGACAGTCGCGTCTACTCTTAACCCTTCTCAGCCGGAGCACGTCGCTAGCAGCGAAAGGAAGGTATAACCCGTGCGTTTGGCACGCTTATGCATGTGCGTAATAAATTGTAAAAAAATAAATAAGTTAAATACAAAAAAAAAAAAATTTTTTTTGGTCACTTTTTTGTTAACACTATGAAAGTGTACTGAAAAATCATCCAGATATAATTATCATGTTGTGGGCCCGTTACCTGATGTATTTTACAATATAATATCAAATTATATCCGGCTCGAAGGACCAATAAATGGTCCTTCAAGCCGGATATCAACCCTAAAATAATAAAAAAAATGTTATAGCAGCAATTAGTTCGAATTTTTGTTACCAAAATAGACAGACATGTATTCCTAAAGGCTCCTCCTTCACATACAGATAAATCGTAGCATGAAAGTGAAACAATTAAAATTGTATATAATAAAACATCGTCGGCTATATAAGGAGCAACAATAATGTCGTCCATGTATTATTATTCGGTTTGGTTTGATTAGAATTCGGTCAGAAATCGTTTTCAACCGGTGTATGTTTTCAAGTGTGCCGCGAATTGTAAGCTGTAATTTTTATTAAATTAAAAAAAAAAAAAAAATATGCTCTTATAATGCACAGGTTTAACCCTACACACGTAGGTAATCTAACAAGTGAGCCAAGGTCCAACGAGACCATAATACTATGCCTCCGGAACTCTCCAACACACGAGGTTAGGTTGTCGGGTGTAATAGTATATAGTATATAGGTTAGGTTAGGTTAGGTTAGGTTAGGTTAGGTTAGGTTAGGTTAGGTTAGGTTAGGTTAAGGTTAAAGGTTTAAGGTTAGGTTTAAGTATAGGTTAGGTTTGGTTTTGGTTAGGTTAGGCTAGGGGGTGGTGAGGTCGTTCTCGTTCATTCCCGTAACACTCACTGTGTGCCACATGTTCCAGCAGTGTTCGCCGGTGCAGCACTCTTCGCCGGGGTGCAGCCCGCGCAGCGACAGCAGCAGCTCCCGTGCAGCAGCAGCCTGCGCGTGCCGAGCGCACACACAACACTCTACTGCAGGTACACTATAGTCTTATTGAACCAACCAAGCAATCATTATCGCTTACCTACTTACTTAAAAAAAAAATGCGTCGCGAAAGTGTTTCTAATTGGTGAAAGAAGATACAGATGACATTCTAATACACATACACATGTGTATTAGAATGTCATTAGTTACAAGCCAGAAATCTACTACTTCCTAGTG
>CM031566.1:22500-35000 GCA_018467065.1 Ephestia elutella | reverse complement strand
GATTGATGAAAACACCTTTGGCAAATGCTTTCGCTGATGTTCGTCTTGCGACGATCCAAGAATTTCACCTCTAACGTCGCAATACGAATGCCCCCAGTTATCCCTATTAATCATTACCTCGGAGTTCTGAAAACCAACAAAATAGAACCGAGATCATATTCTATTATTCCATGCACGAAATATTCAAGCAGCATTTTGAGCCCGCTTTGAGCACTCTAATTTGTTCAAAGTAAAATTGTCGGCCCACCTCGACACTCACTGAAGAGCATCGCGATAGGATTTTGATATTGAACCGGTGTTTGACCACCGATTCACCGACGATATGCTCCGCAAACGTGTCAGTATCACCGCGGATGCGGTGCACCGACAGCGCGGCGCACAAATGCAACTACGAGCTTTTTAACCGCAACAATTTTAGTATACGCTATTGGAGCTGGAATTACCGCGGCTGCTGGCACCAGACTTGCCCTCCAATTGTTCCTCGTTAAAATATTTAAAGTGTACTCATTCCGATTACGAGGCCTCGTAAGAGTCCCGTATCGTTATTTTTCGTCACTACCTCCCCGTGCCGGGAGTGGGTAATTTGCGCGCCTGCTGCCTTCCTTGGATGTGGTAGCCGTTTCTCAGGCTCCCTCTCCGGAATCGAACCCTGATTCCCCGTTACCCGTGACAACCATGGTAGTCGCAGAAACTACCATCGAAAGTTGATAAGGCAGACATTTGAAAGATGCGTCGCCGGTACTGGACCATGCGATCGGCAAAAGTTATCCAGATTCATCAAAATTAACGACTTCGGACGCGAGGCCCTCCGTCGATTGGTTTTGATCTAATAAAAGCACTCGTCCCATCACTGGTCAGAGTTCTGATTGCATGTATTAGCTCTAGAATTACCACAGTTATCCAAGTAACTGAGTAAGATCTAAGGAACCAAAACTGATATATTGAGCCATTCGCGGTATCGCCTTAATACGGCTTGCACTGAGACATGCATGGCTTAATCTTTGAGACAAGCATATAACTACTGGCAGGATCAACCAGGGAGCTAACACAACGCGCGAGCGCGGGTCAGCATGAGAGCGTGTGACAGCCAGCACCACCACCACCACCACCACTGGTGGGGCGGCGGCGGCGGCCGTCTCGCCTCGAGCGCCGCGTCCCGCCCGAAGGCCGGGCGAGAGCGGCGCGTGCCTCGTCGTCGAGATGCGAGAGAGCACTTGTTCGGGTGGCACGAGACCACCGTCACCGAACGTTCGCTAATAGACGCGACGCTTTGTAAAATTTCGTTTAACATTACAAGCGTACACAGTCCCGTCAGAACACCCGGTATTGGGGGGGCCAGAACACAAGTCGAATATATATATATGGTATAATGTTCGATTATATTGCAGTAACTCGGGAACGCGCAATACCTGCACGGCGATTTCTTCCGCGAGGCGTGTGACACGCGTCCCCTTGATCGAGCTTGCCGGATCGAGTAACACTCACTGTGTGTGTGTCCGTCGTTCGACAGTGTGGACGAAACGGATCACTGCAGTGTTCACAGCACGCCACCTAACGACAAGACTCCATATAACCCGATATTACTATAAACAGAGTATCTTCTCGTAGCCTGTCATTATATTGTATATACATATATATATATATACTTACAATATAACACTACAGAGATATTATACTCTACTACTAGTGCACTAAAGGGATACTACGCTGATCGTATCGTTCAATGGTATGATGAGTGACGCAGAGTTCACCGAAATCTGTTGTGCGCGCGCGCTCGAATCATTTTTAGTTTAATTCAAGCGCGCACGCGCACGCCGGCCGCCGGCCGAGTGAGGGTTAAACGCAGACAGTCGCGTCTACTCTTAACCCTTCTCAGCCGGAGCACGTCGCTAGCAGCGAAAGGAAGGTATAACCCGTGCGTTTGGCACGCTTATGCATGTGCGTAATAAATTGTAAAAAAATAAATAAGTTAAATACAAAAAAAAAAAAATTTTTTTTGGTCACTTTTTTGTTAACACTATGAAAGTGTACTGAAAAATCATCCAGATATAATTATCATGTTGTGGGCCCGTTACCTGATGTATTTTACAATATAATATCAAATTATATCCGGCTCGAAGGACCAATAAATGGTCCTTCAAGCCGGATATCAACCTTAAAATAATAAAAAAAATGTTATAGCAGCAATTAGTTCGAATTTTTGTTACCAAAATAGACAGACATGTATTCCTAAAGGCTCCTCCTTCACATACAGATAAATCGTAGCATGAAAGTGAAACAATTAAAATTGTATATAATAAAACATCGTCGGCTATATAAGGAGCAACAATAATGTCGTCCATGTATTATTATTCGGTTTGGTTTGATTAGAATTCGGTCAGAAATCGTTTTCAACCGGTGTATGTTTTCAAGTGTGCCGCGAATTGTAAGCTGTAATTTTTATTAAATAAAAAAAAAAAAAAAATATGCTCTTATAATGCACAGGTTTAACCCTATACACGTAGGTAATCTAACAAGTGAGCCAAGGTCCAACGAGACCATAATACTATGCCTCCGGAACTCTCCAACACACGAGGTTAGGTTGTCGGGTGTAATAGTATATAGTATATAGTATATAGGTTAGGTTAGGTTAGGTTAGGTTAGGTTAGGTTAGGTTAGGTTAAGGTTAAAGGTTTAAGGTTAGGTTTAAGTATAGGTTAGGTTTGGTTTTGGTTAGGTTAGGCTAGGGGGTGGTGAGGTCGTTCTCGTTCATTCCCGTAACACTCACTGTGTGCCACATGTTCCAGCAGTGTTCGCCGGTGCAGCAGTGTTCGCCGGGGTGCAGCCCGCGCAGCGACAGCAGCAGCTCCCGTGCAGCAGCAGCCTGCGCGTGCCGAGCGCACACACAACACTCTACTGCAGGTACACTATAGTCTTATTGAACCAACCAACCAATCATTATCGCTTACCTACTTACTTAAAAAAAAAATGCGTCGCGAAAGTGTTTCTAATTGGTGAGAGAAGATACAGATGACATTCTAATACACATACACATGTGTATTAGAATGTCATTAGTTACAAGCCAGAAATGTACTACTTCCTAGTGAGACATTTTGTAAGAAACGCCTTGGTCAGAAGGACCAAAGCAGACCTGTGACACACGCTGAAACCAGCTCGCTGCATCATACGTGAGACACTAAACATTTTGTAAGAAATCCACGAAAATCCAAATTTTGAAGAAACTTTCATACGCTCACAGTTCACATTTGGACTACTTACTTACCTCATAACTTTACACGAAGCGAGGCGAAAAATGTTACCAGACGAGATGGAACGTTGCTATAAGGGAAGGCAAAAGTGATGGCAACTATTGTTAGCTGTCAAAGCGAGCTGTTTCAAGCATAAATCTCACAATCGGAGCTTCGGTGGAAATAAAGCAAGATTAATATTCTCAAACGTATCTTTAATGTTTTTGAAGTTATGCAATTATTTCTTTATTGAAATGAAACTTGATATCAAGTGTTAAAGTCGCCTTTTGTTGGATTCAAAGAAAGCGATTTTTCAAAAAACTGAGGATTTTGGCAAAAACTCCAGTACATATTCGTAATCTACTCACCAAAATACCCCAAGATGAGCATTCAAATCAATCCAAAGGGGGAAAATAAAAGTTAAAATTTTGTAAACCTATGGAATAATTCAGTTTGATACCCACTCGGAAGAAATCCACAGTTTTTTGGTATTATTTTATTAAATTTTTTTGTATGAAAGAAATAAAGAAGACATTTGGCAAAATAAAACATACTATTATTACTCAAGTTACCTTCAAATCCCAATGTATTGTCATATTATTATCATCATACGCATACATGCCTATTTATAATGATAATATATTGGGATGTGTCGTCCTGAAAAGGATATTTATCAATTCTTAACAATTTTGATAAACCTTTTATCTAACCTGAAATGCACAACATCCGTACCTGAAAAGGAGAAAAAAATTGCTATTTAATTTGAATTTAATTGAGAAAAGCTGTATTTGACTTTACCTTGCGATTCTAATATTAGCTATTATTGTCATTTTTTTTTTCGATTTTATTTTTTTCGATGTCTTATTGCCACTGACATTTGACAGTGACATATGGCAAATTAAAAATGTAGTCAAATGCCTCTTCACTTTTACTTTTTAAATAATAAAAAAAAAAGGATCATGCCATAGTTCTGCAATTAATGATTTATTCATATTATTATTAAAATAAAAATATGTTCAGGTTCTTAGTATTGAAAAAAAAAAACATTTTACTCATAGATGGCGCATTTTTTTATTTTTAAATAACTATGTAGCAGACACGTGAAAAACCAGATGGCGCTCATCCATGAGCATCCACTTGCTGTCGCCTTCATGCGACGTCTACAGAAGCGTTCGTGTAGCGGACTTTTAAAGATAAATAGAATTGTTGGCAGCAGTGATGCAGTACCTACTTTTTTCATCGTTATAACAATTGTCTTACCGTATTTTTATTTTAGTATTAAAAAAAAATCCATAGTGTTGTGACACAAATGTAATATATTTTAGCAGAGTTTAAGTTTTTTTTTTTTTCTTTTTTGCTCATAGATGGCGACACTGGTATCTAAATTGTTATCATATTAATAAAACCACTTTAATTTTAAATTTATTTAATTACGTGTAAGTACTATTTTTCTTTTCTTCGGCTGCATATACACAAACTATGAACGCAGGAACGCGAACAACCACTTAACCTGTCCGACGAAAAACCGAAAAAATGGGACAATGGGAATTTCTCTTAATCGTTTGCCCTGGTGTTTTTTCGTATCTAGACAGTCATAAGAATGATGTAGACAATGTTTTGCTAGCCGCCGTGTGTTCGCAACTCGCAAAACGGCATGTTGAATTTGAGAATCGAGCTTGACTCTGGTGTAGCATAAGTTGGGAGATCGTTTTCATTACTTCATACTTACTCGTCGCGCGGAAACTCTAGCCACGCACCTGTGGCAGTTCGTGTATCTCTCCACGAACTGGAAACAGACTTGAGGGGGGCATCACAAATCGGTCAGAGCCCGCCCAGGGGGCGATTCGTGCACCTGAAATGGAAAAAAAAAAAAAAAAGAAAAAGTCATCGTCCTCGGACGAATCACCTGGCGTAGGGCTGAGTCTCAACAGATCGCAGCACGACGCTGCTCTACCGAGCACAACACCCCGCCAGGAACGGAAGTCGTCTACAGACTATTCCGAGCCCCGACATCGAACTGAGGTAGATTCGGACCTTCGGAGCCGTGGCGCACGTGTTAAACCGTATGCACCGATCTCCGCGATCCAAATGGGCTTCGACGTCGCACCTCACGAAGTGAAGCGCGACTAGTAAAGTCACATTGTTTAGAGCCTCCCGACTCTCGGGGCTCCACAGTGAGCATATCCTTGCCGGATTCGGCTAGGCTGGCTTCGGCCTTAGAGGCGTTCAGGCATAATCCCGCGGATGGTAGCTTCGCACCACCGGCCGCTCGGCCGAGTGCATGAACCAAATGTCCGAAACTGCGGTTCCTCTCGTACTGAGCAGTATTACTATCGCAACGACAAGCCATCAGTAGGGTAAAACTAACCTGTCTCACGACGGTCTAAACCCAGCTCACGTTCCCTTTTGATGGGTGAACAATCCAACGCTTGGCGAATTTTGCTTCGCAATGATAGGAAGAGCCGACATCGAAGGATCAAAAAGCAACGTCGCTATGAACGCTTGGCTGCCACAAGCCAGTTATCCCTGTGGTAACTTTTCTGGCACCTCTTGCTAAAAACTCTTTATACTAAAGGATCGATAGGCCGTGCTTTCGCAGTCCCTATGCGTACTGAACATCTGGATCAAGCCAGCTTTTGCCCTTTTGCTCTACGCGAGGTTTCTGTCCTCGCTGAGCTGGCCTTAGGACACCTGCGTTATTCTTTGACAGATGTACCGCCCCAGTCAAACTCCCCGCCTGGCAGTGTCCTCGAACCGGATCACGCGGGAGTTGTACGGCGCCGAGCGTTGCCGCCCGACACCACTCTGCACGCTTGGAACGAAACACCGTGCGCTCGCCGATATAATCGACCGCGCACCGCCTCCGCCCAACCGAGTAAGTAATGAAACAATGAAAGTAGTGGTTTTTCAGCGACGACCGCGAACGATCTCCCACTTATGCTACACCTCTCATGTCTCCTTACAATGCCAGACTAGAGTCAAGCTCAACAGGGTCTTCTTTCCCCGCTGATTCTCCCAAGCCCGTTCCCTTGGCTGTGGTTTCGCTAGATAGTAGATAGGGACAATATCCCACCACCAACCCATGGCTCTACCAACCTCGCGGTTATATGAGCCGAATCTCGGGAGAGGTCTGCACCGGGCTTGCTCTGTGGCTCTTCCCCGGCGCACCTGTCTTGACTCCCTACAAATAACTCTTTTATTGTCCCTTGTTCTTCACTATCTAATGGATAATGTAATATTTCGCTCCCCTTACTTGGGGGGTTTTACATGTACATGTACGCCTGACTTGCGTCTCCTGCGTCGCTTGTTGACGCACACTTATTTCTTCTCTTGGGAAACGCTTGTTTGATTCCTTATTTGTAAACTCTTCTTTCCTAGCGTCATCTCCTGACGCGCTCCTTCTGGCGCCTCTTAAGACCTTTTTAATTAACTACTGCTGGATGCGCCATCATCTGGCGCTTCGCCTCTCTCGAGGCCGCTCCTGATCTTGTACCACCGCCGCGAGAACTCCTTCAGCCTCCCGAAGTTAGCCTCAGATCCTACGAGATCAACGTAATACACCGGGCCCACTTCGAGTGGTTCGACATTCTCTAATAAGACCCTACGCGCATCCCCATATAGAGGGCATTCCCACAACGCATGATGCGCATCCTCGGTAACTGCTTCTTTGCAGAAGCAGAGGCCCGTTTCAGAGAGCTTCATGCGTTGAAGCCTCCCCATAAAGCACCCGTGGCCAGTCATGATCTGCGAAGTTTCATAGTCCGGCTCGACCCAAGTAGACTTGAGTCGGACCGACACGTCCGGGAAAACCGATATAACTCCCTCCCGTCTGTCGATGCGTCCCAACGCGCCTGCCACTCTGATAGCGCGGACTCAGCAATGCTGAGTTTGACACGCTGAAACTCCTCCCTGGTAACCGCGGACTCGCGCGCCTCACCTAGTCTGCCCGCCCGACTTACCTCGAGGTCGGCCGGCAGCACACCTGCCAGGACCGGCAGGGCGGCAGTGCTCGTCGAGCGGTACGCCTTTGTCAGAAGGACCAAGGCGGATCTCTGTGTGCGCAGAAGCGCACTTCGCACAACATACTGTGACACACGTTGGAACCAGCTCGCTGCAGCATACGTTACCGTGGCGATGTAAGTGCCTTTGTACAGGACCCGAAGGGCCCTGTATCTTACTCCCCATGAGGTTGCCGATACCCGCGACATCTTGCCGAAGCAATTTGCCGCACGCTCCCCTATCGACAACGCATGCCGCCCGAACGATAGACTCGAATCCACCACCACTCCCAGAACCGTAGTCGACGTGACGCTCCTGATAGAGGCCCCACCAAACCTAATTGTGGGAGGCCGCTGGAATTTCCCCCGGATGGTCATAGTTGCAGACTTCCCCGGCGAAAATTCCAGACGGTTGCGCTCGCCCCACTTACCCACGAGCTCCAATGTTGTAGACGCCGCCGTCTCTATGCGCGCCCTGGTTTGGGCCTCGATCAGGATGGTCACATCGTCGGCGTATGCCACGATCCTCACCCCAGCGGGGAGCGGCAATCGAAGCAAGTCGTCCATGAGCAAGTTCCACAGCGTAGGCCCCAGCACCGATCCCTGCGGGCAACCCATTGTTGCCTGCTTCCATAACGCGCGGTCCCCCACAAACATACCGATACGGCGGCCGGTGAAGTAGTCCACCAACATCTTATAGATGTTTGGCGGGCAGCCTCCCCTTTTCGCCTTCAGCAGTATCATGGGCCACCACGCATTGTCGAAAGCTCCAGAGATGTCTAAAAATATAACCTGAACATACTTCGACGAACTCTCCCGAGCTACACCAAAGATCACCTTCAGCGCAGACACCGTCGACCGACCCCGAGTGAAGCCGTGCTGGCAGTCCGATAACCCAACTGTTATTTGCGGTGCACACCTGATCATTACGCGTTCTAAAATCTTACCAAAGATCGGCAACAGCGTGACGGGTCGGTACGCCTTCGGGTCGGTAAGAGGCTTGCCGTTGCCTTTCGGCAGGACAATCAACTTACCGTCCTTCCAAACGTCCGGAAAACAGCCCTCCTGGACGCATCGCCTAAACACCTCGCAGAGTTCCACCGACGCGGCTGACCAGACGTGCTGGATGATTCGAGCGCTTACCCCATCGATACCCGGTGCAGTGTTGGGAAGATCCCTGACTATATCTCCTATGATCTCATACGTCGGAGGCGGCGCATCTTCTCCTGAAGGTGCGAACGTAGCCATTAGTCGCACACGCTTATGGTACCCCGTGTCCTTAGACATATCGTCGTCCGGGCACAGGGCACACATAAGACTGCGCATGGCACCCTCCACATCCTCAGCATATCCTTCAGCATACTTAGTGCCGTTAACTACGTTACTGGGGGGTCGATGCCTCCCGCACGCAACCCGATAAGCCTGTCCCCAAGGGTCCTGGTTCCCGGATTCCGCGACTTTCCTGCAAAACAAAAGTTGCGCTTCCTCCATGGCCGTCCTATACCTACTCCTATGCGCATGGAACCGCTCCCGGGCAGATTCCTCGTTGCGGCCTCCCGCCCTACGGAGTATCTGCCATACCGTACGGAGACGGTTGTTCTCCGCGCGCAGCCGGCTGAGCGTCGGAGTCCACCAAGCGTGGCCTACATTCTTCTTCCTCTTATTGATCCCCAGAGTCTGCTTCGCGGTGCGCAGGACCAAACCGGTAAATTGCGCACAGACTTCAGAGGCGGGACGGTTCCATCTAATATTACCCACCCTCCCATGTAAGACACTCTCGAAGCACGCCCAGTCTACCCCGCGATCCCGTAGTCTGAATGGCTCCTCCATAGACTCATCGCGAGGAGCGGCCTCACTTGCCACTTCATATGTAATGAGCCGGTGGTCACTCTCTATTTCTTCCGCACGCACTCGCCATCCCGTCACCGGGATGCCTCTGGTTGTTAAGGTGAGGTCAATGTTGGACGCGCCGTTCTCCGACATAAATGTCGGCGGTTCCCCCTCCCCATTGGCCAGTTCTAGGCCTCTGGCCAGGATAAACGCCTCCATGGACTCGCGACGATGCGTGACGTCTGGCCCGCGTCCGGTGTACTGCCTCTCCTCGCAGTACCACATTGGTGAGTGGGCATTGGAGTCTACCCCGATGATTACTTTCTTCCCTTTGAGGGCATCCAGTACGTTACCCAGATGCTGAAGGTGAACGTCTATATCATCGCTGTACTGAAAGTACGCAGATATCACGTATATGCCCTCCCGACCCACCCCCAAATGACACACAACGCAGTGAGTATTTGAAAGGTGGTGCAGAAGAGCACAAGAGATATCCGTGCGCCTGATATAGACGCCCGCCCTTGCATCCAGGTCGCCGCACTGTAGGAAGCCCTCCTTCGCTGCCTCCTGGGTCGTGGGATAATGCTCCTGAGCCAGGACGACGTCCAGACCCAGTTCCTCCGCTGCCTGGTAGAGCTCCTCTGTGGCAAGTCTTCCCCGCGCCAGGTTCACCTGGCCCACCCGCAAGTTTCCCGTTGTTGTCCTATCCATACTGGACCCCTGTAGCCTCCGTCATGCGCCGCTCGGCATGGACGCGGGCTGGGCAGTTCTTATCGCCCGTTTTGTGATCCTCAAATTCCGACCTGCCGAATTTTTTGCAGGTCGCGCAAATTTCTCTTTTTCGCAATCCGCCCGCGCATGGCCGGCGGCGCCACAACGGCCGCATGTTAGGTCGCCTCGACATCTCGCCGCCGGGTGGCCATATTGTTGGCACTTCTCGCACAGCTTGGCAGTAGTGAAATCTGAGACCCTACAAACATCCCAGTTGATGTAGAGTGCTTCCTTGTTGATTAGCTTCTCTCTAAGGGTGGGCGAGCAAGCCACCACCAGCGTCGTCTTAGAGCCCTCTCTATAGCTTTTTCGAAACGCCATCCTACTGTTTTTAGTCAGTTCCTCGAGGGTCCAGGGCCCTCTCTAAAGTTTTGCCGGTGGATGACCGGCAGCAGTTCCTCTAGGGTGACGTCCTTCCCTTCTACGTTCCTTATCGCCACCAGTGGCCAGCGTTTCTGAACATCGCTGGCCTTAAGCGATTCGGGGATCGCGGTTTTTAGCTTTTTCATATCCTCTTCTGTCCGTGTTTGGACAATGACGCCACCCTTGCCCACCCTACGCACTTTTTCCACGTTGATTTCCAGATGGGCGGGGGTAATAGCGGTCTTAAGAGCGCGTTTAGTGTCCTCAGCCGACTTGACTTCCCCGGTGGGGTAAATCGCCACCATGGGACCCGACTTCCGCTGCTTCTTCACCTTACCGGCATAGGTCCAGCCGTCCTCCTTCTCCCCGGTTTGTGCTGCTGTGGCAGCCGCAGCTGCTGCAGCCTGGGCAGCGGCACTCTGGGCAGCCGCTAGTACCTCGGCCCTCGCCCTCTCGGCCTCCTTCTCCGCCCGTGCCGCCCGCAGCTGCTCCTGCTGCCTGGCAGCGTCCAGTGCCGTCTTCTCAGTCCTAGTCTGTTTGATTTGGGACTTACCATCCTCCGCGATCAGTGCCAGGTGGCCCACTATTTCCAACAAGGTCGTCAAATGGTTGTTTATCGTTGATTGGTCCGCCTTGTTCAGCTTGCTCGTTGGACCACCTGCCACTGCTGTGACGCCTCGGGCCTCCTTATTGGCCCGAGAGATAAGCTCGCGGGCGGACGCCCTGTGCAGCGGGCTTGGTCCTGCTGTCCCCTCCTCCTCACTGGACTCCAGCTCAGTGGAGCATGGAGTCCCGAAGTCTGATGCCGTCGGGGTTGGTGTCTGCGCCGCCTGCGCCTGTCGACCAGCTCGCCTTTTGGGCTTACCTACCGCCGTGGACTCGTCCGGAGACAGGAACCGCTTGCCAGCCTGTGCACGCTGTGCCGCTGGGGTGCCGGAGGCACCCGCGGCAGTGCGGGCGCTTGTTGTCGCTATGGGGGTCGATGGGGGCAGGGTGGGGACGGGTCTCGGGGGCAGGGGTCGGGTCCAATTGGATGAGTGGGGGCGGGGGCAGCTGAAGCGATGGGGGCGCCGGGGGAAGAACTCGGCGAAAGAGACGCCATCACGGCGGCCACTGCGTGGTACGCTGCCGCTGAAGCCGTTGCCGCCAGATCCACCTGTTGCGGCGGCGGCGACGGCGGGGGGGTTCGCATAAGGCCCGAACGGCGAAATGGGTTCGCCGTGGGGGGCGGCCGGGTCGGCGGAGGATCGTCCTCCTCCGAACTCATCTTAAGCTGCAAAAACTTACTGCAAGGCTGTTCGTGCAGGTAATGATACACGAACAACTGTTAGGCAGATACACGAACACCAATGCGCGTACGCGCCACGCGACTGTTCGTGTCGGGATATACGGGCCGCACGGGTTATACCTGGGTGTCGCGGCACTCTCAACGGAGCTGGGCGTCAGGAGCGCCCGCGCACACACGCCTCCTGCAAGCACTAAAAGTTCGTATTAGTATAAGTGGCAAGTCCGCGTCACACTACTAAGTGACTAACATCGAAGCACTACACAAGCATTAACTGCAAGTGGCAAGTACAAAAAGCACACTACACTAATAAGTGTCAACAGAGCACCAACTACCACTACTAAGCAGCGCTAAAAGGAAGCACAGCGGTATAGCTCTAAGTAAGTGTCAACGTCACTGCACAAAGTGTCAATGTCACCAGATCCGCCAATATGGCGGCTGTCAGTGTCGCTTGACACCTGACAGATACTAAAAACTAAAAGTGTCACTGCCACAGATTAAATATCCTTATAAATTAAAGTGTCACTGTCACAGAGATTGGCTGTAGCAAACCAGACGTCAAACGTCAACGCCACAGTAAGTGTCACTATCACAAATCTAACCTATGAATGTCAGTAGAACCACGCGGTCACCACGTGTGGTGAGAAATGTTGGAAAAAGTTCGGAAAAGCGTGGGAAAACGACTTATTCCTGTGCTGGAAGCTTTGTACTTACCCCGGGTCCCGGGATTGTACCTGAATACCCAACAGGAGCCACGGGATAGCGCTTACACCCAGCGGCCACGCGGCACAGCCAGATGCACTAATTCGCACTAATTGTCTTCAAAAACAGCACAAATCACAGCACAAAAAGAACATTCAGTAAACAAAGTATAATATAACTAGGAAAATCACGAAAAACTCGGAAAAACACACGAGGTCAGCGGTAAAATCGCAGACGCGGTCCGGGTCACTTAACGCACGTCCGCACAGCTCGGCAGACGAGACGCAAGTAGATAGGGACAGTGGGAATCTCGTTAATCCATTC
>CM031566.1:10000-17500 GCA_018467065.1 Ephestia elutella | reverse complement strand
GCGTCGCCGGTACTGGACCATGCGATCGGCAAAAGTTATCCAGATTCATCAAAATTAACGACTTCGGACGCGAGGCCCTCCGTCGATTGGTTTTGATCTAATAAAAGCACTCGTCCCATCACTGGTCAGAGTTCTGATTGCATGTATTAGCTCTAGAATTACCACAGTTATCCAAGTAACTGAGTAAGATCTAAGGAACCAAAACTGATATATTGAGCCATTCGCGGTATCGCCTTAATACGGCTTGCACTGAGACATGCATGGCTTAATCTTTGAGACAAGCATATAACTACTGGCAGGATCAACCAGGGAGCTAACACAACGCGCGAGCGCGGGTCAGCATGAGAGCGTGTGACAGCCAGCACCACCACCACCACCACCACCACTGGTGGGGCGGCGGCGGCGGCGGCCGTCTCGCCTCGAGCGCCGCGTCCCGCCCGAAGGCCGGGCGAGAGCGGCGCGTGCCTCGTCGTCGAGATGCGAGAGAGCACTTGTTCGGGTGGCACGAGACCACCGTCACCGAACGTTCGCTAATAGACGCGACGCTTTGTAAAATTTCGTTTAACATTACAAGCGTACACAGTCCCGTCAGAACACCCGGTATTGGGGGGGCCAGAACACAAGTCGAATATATATATATGGTATAATGTTCGATTATATTGCAGTAACTCGGGAACGCGCAATACCTGCACGGCGATTTCTTCCGCGAGGCGTGTGACACGCGTCCCCTTGATCGAGCTTGCCGGATCGAGTAACACTCACTGTGTGTGTGTCCGTCGTTCGACAGTGTGGACGAAACGGATCACTGCAGTGTTCACAGCACGCCACCTAACGACAAGACTCCATATAACCCGATATTACTACTATAAGCAGAGTATCTTCTCGTAGCCTGTCATTATATTGTATATATATATATATATATATATATACTTATACAATATAACACTACAGAGATATTATACTCTACTACTAGTGCACTAAAGGGATACTACGCTGATCGTATCGTTCAATGGTATGATGAGTGACGCAGAGTTCACCGAAATCTGTTGTGCGCGCGCGCTCGAATCATTTTTAGTTTAATTCAAGCGCGCACGCGCACGCCGGCCGCCGGCCGAGTGAGGGTTAAACGCAGACAGTCGCGTCTACTCTTAACCCTTCTCAGCCGGAGCACGTCGCTAGCAGCGAAAGGAAGGTATAACCCGTGCGTTTGGCACGCTTATGCATGTGCGTAATAAATTGTAAAAAAATAAATAAGTTAAATACAAAAAAAAAAAAATTTTTTTTGTCACTTTTTTGTTAACACTATGAAAGTGTAATTAAAAATCATCCAGATATAATTATCATGTTGTGGGCCCGTTACCTGATGTATTTTACAATATAATATCAAATTATATCCGGCTCGAAGGACCAATAAATGGTCCTTCAAGCCGGATATCAACCTAAAATAATAAAAAAAATGTTATAGCAGCAATTAGTTCGAATTTTTGTTACCAAAATAGACAGACATGTATTCCTAAAGGCTCCTCCTTCACATACAGATAAATCGTAGCATGAAAGTGAAACAATTAAAATTGTATATAATAAAACATCGTCCTCGGACGAATCACCTGGCGTAGGGCTGAGTCTCAACAGATCGCAGCACGACGCTGCTCTACCGAGCACAACACCCCGCCAGGAACGGAAGTCGTCTACAGACTATTCCGAGCCCCGACATCGAACTGAGGTAGATTCGGACCTTCGGAGCCGTGGCGCACGTGTTAAACCGTATGCACCGATCTCCGCGATCCAAATGGCGTCCGAGGACGATGACTTTTTCTTTTTTATTTTTTTTTTTCCATTTCAGGCGCACGAATCGCCCCCTGGGCGGGCTCTGACTGATTTGTGATGCCCCCCTCAAGTCTGTTTCCAGTTCGTGGAGAGATACACGAACTGTCACAGGTGCGTGGCCTAGAGTTTCCGCGCGACGAGTAAGTATGAAGTAATGAAAACGATCTCCCAACTTATGCTGCGCCAGAGTCAAGCTCGATTCTCAAATTCAACATGCCGTTTTGCTAGTTGCGAACACACGGCGGCTGGCAAAACATTGTCTACATCATTCTTATGACTGTCTAGATACGAAAAAACAGCAGGGCAAACGATTAAGAGAAATTCCCATTGTCCCATTTTTTCGCTTCGCAAATACATGCGCCGAACGCAGCCGAAGCCTTCTGAGAACAGGCTTCGGGAATTCGAGTTGAAATCACGACCCCACGACGTGTGGACAGCTCCGCCAATTATCTCAGCATTTTTGGCTATAATACCGCTTTAACCAGACTATATCGTGCTAAATTGACAATATACTTCTAATTACATGTGGACAAATGTTATAGTGCATAATACTGTGATATTTCGAAGAAAGTGATCCCGTGAAACGTGCTCTGTGAACACATCCCCCTGGCCAGGGTCAAGAGAAAGATCTTCGAAGATAAGGTGTCGTGCATTTTTCCTTTCATTAACACCACCACCCTTTGGTCCTTCAAACCCGCATCACCAGTGGTTGTTCGCGTTCCTGCGTTCATAGTTTGTGTATATGCAGCCGAAGAAAAGAAAAATTGTACTTACACGTAATTAAATAAATTTAAAATTAAAGTGGTTTTATTAATATGATAACAATTTAGATACCAGTGTCGCCATCTATGAGCAAAAAAAAAAAACTTAAACTCTGCTAAAATATATTACATTTGTGTCACAACACAACACATGTGGATTTTTTTTTAATACTAAAATAAAAATGCGGTAAGACAATTGTTATAACGATGAAAAAAGTAGGTACTGCATACTGCTGCCAACAATTCTATTTATCTTTAAAAGTCCGCTACACGAACGCTTCTGTAGACGTCGCATGAAGGCGACAGCAAGTGGATGCTCATGGATGAGCGCCATCTGGTTTTTCACGTGCCTGCTACATAGTTATTTAAAAATAAAAAAATGCGCCATCTATGAGTAAAATGTTTTTTTTTTTTCAATACTAAGAACCTGAACATATTTTTATTTTAATAATAATATGAATAAATCATTAATTGCAGAACTATGGCATGATCCTTTTTTTTTATTATTATTTAAAAAGTAAAAGTGAAGAGGCATTTGACTACATTTTTAATTTGCCATATGTCACTGGCAAATGTCAGTGTCAATAAGACATCGAAAAAAATAAAATCGAAAAAAAAAAAAAATGACAATAATAGCTAATATTAAAATCGCGAGGTAAAGTCAAATACAGCTTTTCTCAATTAAATTCAAATTAAATAGCAATTTTTTTTCTTCTTTTCAGGTACGGATGTTGTCCATTTCAGGTTAGATAAAAGGTTTATCAAAATTGTTAAGAATTGATAAATATCCTTTTCAGGACGACACATCCCAATATATTATCATTATAAATAGGTATGTATGCGTATGATGATAATAATATAATAATACATTGGGATTTGAAGGTAACTTGAGTAATAATAGTATGTTTTATTTTGCCAAATGTCTTCTTTATTTCTTTGATACAAAAAATTTAAAGAAAATAATACCAAAAAACTGTGGATTTCTTCCGAGTGGGTATCAAACTGAATTATTTCATAGGTTTACAAAATTTTAACTTTTATATTTCCCCGTTTGGATTGATTTGAATGCTCCTCATCTTGGGGTATTTTGGTGAGTAGATTACGAATATGTACTGGATTTTTTGCCAAAATCCTCAGTTTTTTGAAAAATCGCTCTCTTTGAATCCAACAAAAGGCGACTTTAACACTTGATATCATGTTTCATTTCAATTAAGAAACAATTGCATAACTTCAAAAACATTAAAGATACGTTTGAGAATATTAATCTTGCTTTATTTCCACCGAAGCTCCGATTGTGAGATTTATGCTTGAAACAGCTCGCTTTGACAGCTAACAATAGTTGCCATCACTTTTGCCTTCCCTTATAGCAACGTTCCATCTCTTCTGGTAACATTTTTCGCCTCGCTTCGTAAAGTTATGAGGTAAGTAAGTAGTCCAAATGTGAACTGTGAGCGTATGAAAGTTTCTTCAAAATTTGGATTTTCGTGGATTTCTTACAAAATGTTTAGTGTCTCACGTATGATGCAGCGAGCTGGTTTCAGCGTGTGTCACAGGTCTGCTTTGGTCCTTCTGACCAAGGCGTTTCTTACAAAATGTCTCACTAGGAAGTAGTAGATTTCTGGCTTGTAACTAATGACATTCTAATACACATGTGTATGTGTATTACAATGTCATCTGTATCTTCTTTCACCAATTAGAAACACTTTCGCGACGAACAGGTAAGTAGGTAAGCGATAATGATTGCTTGGTTGGTTCAATAAGACTACATACCTGCAGTAGAGTGTTGTGTGTGCGCTCGGCACGCGCAGGCTGCTGCTGCACGGGAGCTGCTGCTGTCGCTGCGCGGGCTGCACCCCGGCGAAGAGTGCTGCACCGGCGAACACTGCTGGAACATGTGGCACACAGTGAGTGTTACGGGAATGAACGAGAACGACCTCACCACCCCCTAGCCTAACCTAACCAAAACCAAACCTAACCTATACTTAAACCTAACCTTAAACCTTTAACCTTAACCTAACCTAACCTAACCTAACCTATATACTATATACTATATACTATTACACCCGACAACCTAACCTCTGTGTTGGAGAGTTCCGCAGGCATAGTATTATGGTCTCGCTGGACCTTGGCTCACTTGTTAGATTACCTACGTGTGTAGGGTTAAACCTGTGCATTATAAGAGCATATTTTTTTTTTTTTTAATTTAATAAAAATTACAGCTTACAATTCGCGGCACACTTGAAAACATACACCGGTTGAAAACGATTTCTGACCGAATTCTAATCAAACCAAACCGAATAATAATACATGGACGACATTATTGTTGCTCCTTATATAGCCGACGATGTTTTATTATATACAATTTTAATTGTTTCACTTTCATGCTACGATTTATCTGTATGTGAAGGAGGAGCCTTTAGGAATACATGTCTGTCTATTTTGGTAACAAAAATTCGAACTAATTGCTGCTATAACATTTTTTTTATTATTTTAGGGTTGATATCCGGCTTGAAGGACCATTTATTGGTCCTTCGAGCCGGATATAATTTGATATTATATTGTAAAATACATCAGGTAACGGGCCCACAACATGATAATTATATCTGGATGATTTTTCAGTACACTTTCATAGTGTTAACAAAAAAGTGACCAAAAAAAATTTTTTTTTTTTGTATTTAACTTATTTATTTTTTTACAATTTATTACGCACATGCATAAGCGTGCCAAACGCACGGGTTATACCTTCCTTTCGCTGCTAGCGACGTGCTCCGGCTGAGAAGGGTTAAGAGTAGACGCGACTGTCTGCGTTTAACCCTCACTCGGCCGGCGGCCGGCGTGCGCGTGCGCGCTTGAATTAAACTAAAAATGATTCGAGCGCGCGCGCACAACAGATTTCGGTGAACTCTGCGTCACTCATCATACCATTGAACGATACGATCAGCGTAGTATCCCTTTAGTGCACTAGTAGTAGAGTATAATATCTCTGTAGTGTTATATTGTAAGTATATATATATATATATATATATATGTATATACAATATAATGACAGGCTACGAGAAGATACTCTGCTTATAGTAGTAATATCGGGTTATATGGAGTCTTGTCGTTAGGTGGCGTGCTGTGAACACTGCAGTGATCCGTTTCGTCCACACTGTCGAACGACGGACACACACACAGTGAGTGTTACTCGATCCGGCAAGCTCGATCAAGGGGACGCGTGTCACACGCCTCGCGGAAGAAATCGCCGTGCAGGTATTGCGCGTTCCCG
The DNA here is from genome assembly GCA_018467065.1 of Ephestia elutella. Taxonomy (NCBI): domain Eukaryota; kingdom Metazoa; phylum Arthropoda; class Insecta; order Lepidoptera; family Pyralidae; genus Ephestia; species Ephestia elutella. Next base: position 11,644 of record CM031566.1, on the reverse strand, counting down.
AGTTACTGCAATATAATCGAACATTATACCATATATATATATTCGACTTGTGTTCTGGCCCCCCCAATACCGGGTGTTCTGACGGGACTGTGTACGCTTGTAATGTTAAACGAAATTTTACAAAGCGTCGCGTCTATTAGCGAACGTTCGGTGACGGTGGTCTCGTGCCACCCGAACAAGTGCTCTCTCGCATCTCGACGACGAGGCACGCGCCGCTCTCGCCCGGCCTTCGGGCGGGACGCGGCGCTCGAGGCGAGACGGCCGCCGCCGCCGCCGCCGCCGCCCCACCAGTGGTGGTGGTGGTGGTGGTGGTGCTGGCTGTCACACGCTCTCATGCTGACCCGCGCTCGCGCGTTGTGTTAGCTCCCTGGTTGATCCTGCCAGTAGTTATATGCTTGTCTCAAAGATTAAGCCATGCATGTCTCAGTGCAAGCCGTATTAAGGCGATACCGCGAATGGCTCAATATATCAGTTTTGGTTCCTTAGATCTTACTCAGTTACTTGGATAACTGTGGTAATTCTAGAGCTAATACATGCAATCAGAACTCTGACCAGTGATGGGACGAGTGCTTTTATTAGATCAAAACCAATCGACGGAGGGCCTCGCGTCCGAAGTCGTTAATTTTGATGAATCTGGATAACTTTTGCCGATCGCATGGTCCAGTACCGGCGACGCATCTTTCAAATGTCTGCCTTATCAACTTTCGATGGTAGTTTCTGCGACTACCATGGTTGTCACGGGTAACGGGGAATCAGGGTTCGATTCCGGAGAGGGAGCCTGAGAAACGGCTACCACATCCAAGGAAGGCAGCAGGCGCGCAAATTACCCACTCCCGGCACGGGGAGGTAGTGACGAAAAATAACGATACGGGACTCTTACGAGGCCTCGTAATCGGAATGAGTACACTTTAAATATTTTAACGAGGAACAATTGGAGGGCAAGTCTGGTGCCAGCAGCCGCGGTAATTCCAGCTCCAATAGCGTATACTAAAATTGTTGCGGTTAAAAAGCTCGTAGTTGCATTTGTGCGCCGCGCTGTCGGTGCACCGCATCCGCGGTGATACTGACACGTTTGCGGAGCATATCGTCGGTGAATCGGTGGTCAAACACCGGTTCAATATCAAAATCCTATCGCGATGCTCTTCAGTGAGTGTCGAGGTGGGCCGACAATTTTACTTTGAACAAATTAGAGTGCTCAAAGCGGGCTCAAAATGCTGCTTGAATATTTCGTGCATGGAATAATAGAATATGATCTCGGTTCTATTTTGTTGGTTTTCAGAACTCCGAGGTAATGATTAATAGGGATAACTGGGGGCATTCGTATTGCGACGTTAGAGGTGAAATTCTTGGATCGTCGCAAGACGAACATCAGCGAAAGCATTTGCCAAAGGTGTTTTCATCAATCAAGAACGAAAGTTAGAGGTTCGAAGGCGATTAGATACCGCCCTAGTTCTAACCGTAAATATGTCATCTAGCGATCCGCCGACGTTACTACAATGGCTCGGCGGGCAGCTTCCGGGAAACCAAAGATTTTGGACTCCGGGGGGAGTATGGTTGCAAAGCTGAAACTTAAAGGAATTGACGGAAGGGCACCACCAGGAGTGGAGCCTGCGGCTTAATTTGACTCAACACGGGAAATCTCAC
>CM031566.1:0-5000 GCA_018467065.1 Ephestia elutella | reverse complement strand
GCTCAGCCGGCTGCGCGCGGAGAACAACCGTCTCCGTACGGTATGGCAGATACTCCGTAGGGTGGGAGGCCGCAACGAGGAATCTGCCCGGGAGCGGTTCCATGCGCATAGGAGTAGGTATAGGACGGCCATGGAGGAAGCGCAACTTTTGTTTTGCAGGAAAGTCGCGGAATCCGGGAACCAGGACCCTTGGGGACAGGCTTATCGGGTTGCGTGCGGGAGGCATCGACCCCCCAGTAACGTAGTTAACGGCACTAAGTATGCTGAAGGATATGCTGAGGATGTGGAGGGTGCCATGCGCAGTCTTATGTGTGCCCTGTGCCCGGACGACGATATGTCTAAGGACACGGGGTACCATAAGCGTGTGCGACTAATGGCTACGTTCGCACCTTCAGGAGAAGATGCGCCGCCTCCGACGTATGAGATCATAGGAGATATAGTCAGGGATCTTCCCAACACTGCACCGGGTATCGATGGGGTAAGCGCTCGAATCATCCAGCACGTCTGGTCAGCCGCGTCGGTGGAACTCTGCGAGGTGTTTAGGCGATGCGTCCAGGAGGGCTGTTTTCCGGACGTTTGGAAGGACGGTAAGTTGATTGTCCTGCCGAAAGGCAACGGCAAGCCTCTTACCGACCCGAAGGCGTACCGACCCGTCACGCTGTTGCCGATCTTTGGTAAGATTTTAGAACGCGTAATGATCAGGTGTGCACCGCAAATAACAGTTGGGTTATCGGACTGCCAGCACGGCTTCACTCGGGGTCGGTCGACGGTGTCTGCGCTGAAGGTGATCTTTGGCGTGTAGCTCGGGAGAGTTCGTCGAAGTATGTTCAGGTTATATTTTTAGACATCTCTGGAGCTTTCGACAATGCGTGGTGGCCCATGATACTGCTGAAGGCGAAAAAGGGGAGGATGCCCGCCAAACATCTATAAGATGTTGGTGGACTACTTCACCGGCCGCCGTATCGGTATGTTTGTGGGGGACCGCGCGTTATGGAAGCAGGCAACAATGGGTTGCCCGCAGGGATCGGTGCTGGGGCCTACGCTGTGGAACTTGCTCATGGACGACTTGCTTCGACTGCCGCTCCCCGCTGGGGTGAGGATCGTGGCATACGCCGACGATGTGACCATCCTGATCGAGGCCCAAACCAGGGCGCGCATAGAGACGGCGGCGTCTACAACATTGGAGCTCGTGGGTAAGTGGGGCGAGCGCAACCGTCTGGAATTTTCGCCGGGGAAGTCTGCAACTATGACCATCCGGGGAAATTCCAGCGGCCTCCCACAATTAGGTTTGGTGGGGCCTCTATCAGGAGCGTCACGTCGACTACGGTTCTGGGAGTGGTGGTGGATTCGAGTCTATCGTTCGGGCGGCATGCGTTGTCGATAGGGGAGCGTGCGGCAAATTGCTTCGGCAAGATGTCGCGGGTATCGGCAACCTCATGGGGAGTAAGATACAGGGCCCTCCGGGTCCTGTACAAAGGCACTTACATCGCCACGGTAACGTATGCTGCAGCGAGCTGGTTCCAACGTGTGTCACAGTATGTTGTGCGAAGTGCGCTTCTGCGCACACAGAGATCCGCCTTGGTCCTTCTGACAAAGGCGTACCGCTCGACGAGCACTGCCGCCCTGCCGGTCCTGGCAGGTGTGCTGCCGGCCGACCTCGAGGTAAGTCGGGCGGGCAGACTAGGTGAGGCGCGCGAGTCCGCGGTTACCAGGGAGGAGTTTCAGCGTGTCAAACTCAGCATATGCTGAGTCCGCGCTATCAGAGTGGCAGGCGCGTTGGGACGCATCGGCAGACGGGAGGGAGTTATATCGGTTTTTCCCGGACGTGTCGGTCCGACTCAAGTCTACTTGGGTCGAGCCGGACTATGAAACTTCGCAGATCTTAACTGGCCATGGGTGCTTTAGGGGGAGGCTTCAACGCATGAAGCTCTCTGAAACGGGCCTCTGCTTCTGCAAAGAAGCAGTTACCGAGGATGCGCATCATGCGTTGTGGGAATGCCCTCTATATGGGGATGCGCGTAGGGTCTTATTAGAGAATGTCGAACCACTCGAAGTGGGCCCGGTGTATTACGTTGATCTCGTAGGATCTGAGGCTAACTTCGGGAGGCTGAAGGAGTTCTCGCGGCGGTGGTACAAGATTAGGAGCGGCCTCGAGAGAGGCGAAGCGCCAGATGATGGCGCATCCAGCAGCAGCTAACAAAGGTCTTAAGAGGCGCCAGAAGGAGCGCGTCAGGAGATGACGCTAGGAAAGAAGAGTTTACAAATAAGGAATCAAACAAGCGTTTCCCAAGAGAAGAAATAAGTGTGCGTCAACAAGCGACGCAGGAGACGCAAGTCAGGCGTACATGTACATGTAAAACCCCCCAAGTAAGGGGAGCGAAATATTACATTATCCATTAGATAGTGAAGAACAAGGGACAATAAAAGAGTTATTTGTAGGGAGTCAAGACAGGTGCGCCGGGTGAAGCCACAGAGCAAGACCGGCGCAGACCTCTCCCGCGATTCGGCTCATATAACCGCAAGGTTGGTGGAGCCATGGGTTGGTGGTGGGAATATGTCCCTATCTACTATCTAGCGAAACCACAGCCAAGGGAACGGGCTTGGGAGAATCAGCGGGGAAAGAAGACCCTGTTGAGCTTGACTCTAGTCTGGCATTGTAAGGAGACATGAGAGGTGTAGCATAAGTGGGAGATCGTTCGCGGTCGTCGCTGAAAAACCACTACTTTCATTGTTTCATTACTTACTCGGTTGGGCGGAGGCGGTGCGCGGTCGATTATATCGGCGAGCGCACGGTGTTTCGTTCCAAGCGTGCAGAGTGGTGTCGGGCGGCAACGCTCGGCGCCGTACAACTCCCGCGTGATCCGGTTCGAGGACACTGCCAGGCGGGGAGTTTGACTGGGGCGGTACATCTGTCAAAGAATAACGCAGGTGTCCTAAGGCCAGCTCAGCGAGGACAGAAACCTCGCGTAGAGCAAAAGGGCAAAAGCTGGCTTGATCCAGATGTTCAGTACGCATAGGGACTGCGAAAGCACGGCCTATCGATCCTTTAGTATAAAGAGTTTTTAGCAAGAGGTGCCAGAAAAGTTACCACAGGGATAACTGGCTTGTGGCAGCCAAGCGTTCATAGCGACGTTGCTTTTTGATCCTTCGATGTCGGCTCTTCCTATCATTGCGAAGCAAAATTCGCCAAGCGTTGGATTGTTCACCCATCAAAAGGGAACGTGAGCTGGGTTTAGACCGTCGTGAGACAGGTTAGTTTTACCCTACTGATGGCTTGTCGTTGCGATAGTAATACTGCTCAGTACGAGAGGAACCGCAGTTTCGGACATTTGGTTCATGCACTCGGCCGAGCGGCCGGTGGTGCGAAGCTACCATCCGCGGGATTATGCCTGAACGCCTCTAAGGCCGAAGCCAGCCTAGCCGAATCCGGCAAGGATATGCTCACTGTGGAGCCCCGAGAGTCGGGAGGCTCTAAACAATGTGACTTTACTAGTCGCGCTTCACTTCGTGAGGTGCGACGTCGAAGCCCATTTGGATCGCGGAGATCGGTGCATACGGTTTAACACGTGCGCCACGGCTCCGAAGGTCCGAATCTACCTCAGTTCGATGTCGGGGCTCGGAATAGTCTGTAGACGACTTCCGTTCCTGGCGGGGTGTTGTGCTCGGTAGAGCAGCGTCGTGCTGCGATCTGTTGAGACTCAGCCCTACGCCAGGTGATTCGTCCGAGGACGATGACTTTTTCTTTTTTATTTTTTTTTTTCCATTTCAGGCGCACGAATCGCCCCCTGGGCGGGCTCTGACTGATTTGTGATGCCCCCCTCAAGTCTGTTTCCAGTTCGTGGAGAGATACACGAACTGTCACAGGTGCGTGGCCTAGAGTTTCCGCGCGACGAGTAAGTATGAAGTAATGAAAACGATCTCCCAACTTATGCTACACCAGAGTCAAGCTCGATTCTCAAATTCAACATGCCGTTTTGCTAGTTGCGAACACACGGCGGCTGGCAAAACATTGTCTACATCATTCTTATGACTGTCTAGATACGAAAAAACACCAGGGCAAACGATTAAGAGAAATTCCCATTGTCCCATTTTTTCGGTTTTTCGTCGGACAGGTTAAGGTGGTTGTTCGCGTTCCTGCGTTCATAGTTTGTGTATATGCAGCCGAAGAAAAGAAAAATTGTACTTACACGTAATTAAATAAATTTAAAATTAAAGTGGTTTTATTAATATGATAACAATTTAGATACCAGTGTCGCCATCTATGAGCAAAAAAAAAAAACTTAAACTCTGCTAAAATATATTACATTTGTGTCACAACACAACACATGTGACTAAAATAAAAATACGGTAAGACAATTGTTATAACGATGAAAAAAGTAGGTACTGCATACTGCTGCCAACAATTCTATTTATCTTTAAAAGTCCGCTACACGAACGCTTCTGTAGACGTCGCATGAAGGCGACAGCAAGTGGATGCTCATGGATGAGCGCCATCTGGTTTTTCACGTGCCTGCTACATAGTTATTTAAAAATAAAAAAATGCGCCATCTATGAGTAAAATGTTTTTTTTTTCAATACTAAGAACCTGAACATATTTTTATTTTAATAATAATATGAATAAATCATTAATTGCAGAACTATGGCATGATCCTTTTTTTTTTATTATTTAAAAAGTAAAAGTGAAGAGGCATTTGACTACATTTTTAATTTGCCATATGTCACTGGCAAATGTCAGTGTCAATAAGACATCGAAAAAAATAAAATCGAAAAAAAAAATGACAATAATAGCTAATATTAGAATCGCAAGGTAAAGTCAAATACAGCTTTTCTCAATTAAATTCAAATTAAATAGCAATTTTTTTTCTTCTTTTCAGGTACGGATGTTGTCCATTTCAGGTTAGATAAAAGGTTTATCAAAATTGTTAAGAATTGATAAATATCCTTTTCAGGACGACACATCCCAATATATTATCATTATAAATAGGTATGTATGCGTATGA
>CM031565.1:8925318-9147101 GCA_018467065.1 Ephestia elutella | reverse complement strand
AACCTGATACCACAAATTAAGTGGGTCACTAATGTTTGACCAAAAATCATTTCACAAACCATCATTTTTAAAACTATTGTTCCAATACCCGATAATAAAGTCTTTCCGGGTGGTCATAAAAAAATAACCTTAACCTAACTTATTTTCTGCCCTCAAATCTTTCCGGGTGTTCACAAAAAAGCATAAGTTTTGCATTGCACTTGCCTTCTTCTTTAAAACTTAATCTTTTAATTTTGGTAAATAATATTTACACGATGTATTTGCCATAAAATATTTTTTCTAACGTTGTTTTACCTATTGAAGATTTTGTTAAATAACTTGTTTGTAAAACCAATATTTGTCTAGTAATTTATTTGTGAAATGATAATTTTTTAAAGGATGAGTTTGTCAAAGCAGATGTTTTCAAACTTCAAATGTAGTTTTACAAACGTTGTTTGTAAAATGATTTGTTTTTAAAAAGATAATTTATAATATGAAGTGTAGAGCATAATAGGCGCACTTCTCACGCCATTTTAATTGATAACCACGACACGCGAATCCCCATTAAATTTCACGCATACATTGGCGTGTGTACAAACGTCACTTGCCTATGTAGTAGTTTTACGAGCGTTGTATGAAGTGGGATTAGGTTACAGTCGGCGTCCATAGGTCTCTGTATTGGGCACAAGACAGAGGGGGCAAGACCTCTCTCTATACACGCTTACAACCTTCCTAGGGGTGAAAATTCTTATGAGTGTGAGCATCTTTTTGTAAATGACTCTAAATTTAAAAAAAAATCAGCTGTTCCGTACGTTTTACAATACCTACTCGCCCTAAAATTGCTGGCAAAATGGTCTGCTCGATTCTGATTCGAATTTTATTTTTATTTTTTGTTCTTCACCATTTCATTGTGGTTACTCGATCAAAAACATAACATGTTTTATTATATTATATTTGTTTCTTAAATTTTATTTTATTTTTGACTGTACACAATCTAGTCAAAGTCAATCGTTTTTTTATTTAATAATTAATAATAGGCTTAAAACTTTTAAATAGTCAAATTCTTATTTTTTAGTTAGTTGACGTCATAAGCTAAGGTTACCACCGCCTCCAAAGCGCATAGTGTATGTATTGTGCAGAGCAACTACGCTCTGCTGCCAGAAAATGTGCGCAGAGCGAATCCGGACAAACGAAGCGGCGGGAAGAATCCTGTACCGGAACTTCACCGGGAAAAAACCACCGGTAAAAAATAAGTACCGGGAAGAAATCTCCACGCGGCACCACGTTTGCCCGACTAAAACCTAAATAACTTAACGCAGTCTGCTACCACCGTAGCTTATGAAGGGAGCTACAGGGCCCTATATGATAACCTAACCTATAAATTAATTACACTTAAAAAACACTTACCAAGCTAAATCTTCTTTCTCTTCGGATCCAAACTTGAGTATCTTCGGGAAGGGGGAATTCCTAATCACCCTACCTAACCCTTGAGATCTCAATTCCCCAGGACAAATAAATAGATTTCTTCCCGAAATCGGCTCGGCAACAGGTAGATGTGAGCGAGCAGCCACGCGTCACATCCCACAGGAGAAAGTCACAATGACGGGTACACAAACACAAAGTTCAATAGTTATTTAACAAACAGGAAATTCACAAATACAACTCAAGTTAATTAGCAATCAAAGAACGCGGGCCCTCTCGCGTATTAAAAATCAAACCGATATCGCATAGCAATGGCGACCGTCCGCGAGCCATTCGCACGAGCAGAGTGAAGACCCCGAACGCCCTCTGGCGGCAGCAATGCGAAACGCCTGCGTTTAGTTTTACCCAATATATTACAAACATCCCCCCGTCCCGGTCTGAGAAGCAGACCGCTAGCTTACTCTACGGGAAGGCGGGCGAGAGAGGTCACACCTCTCCTTAAAATCGAACCGTCGACCAACACCTCAGCCACACGCGGAGTGCCATCTCCGCCAAGAATCAAACGTAATATGCGAGCTCGTCGCCAAAGCAATGAGGGCAAATTTGCCTCTTTTAACAATACTAAATCACCCTCCCTGGGAGGCTCAGTCCTGTCTGTCCACTTCACTCTTTGCTGCAGCAAATGCAAATATTCAAGCGACCAGCGACGCCAAAAGTCCTGGCTCATTTGCTGCAACATTTGAAAACGCGACAACCGATATACGCGTTCATCCTTCCACGGGTATTCGGGCAGGGCATTCAACGGCCCTCCCACTAAAAAATGACCAGGGGTGAGAGCTTCCAAGTCATTTGGATCTGGAGATAGCGGACAGAGAGGACGAGAGTTGAGGACCGCCTCAACTTTACACAACACTGTGGCCAGCTCTTCAAAAGTTAGAGCCGTTTCTCCGATAATGCGGCGGAGGTGGGTCTTTGCGGATTTCACAGCCGCTTCAAAAATCCCTCCCCAATGGGGGCAACTTGGGGGACTAAATTTCCAGGTTATTCCCCTTTGGGCAGCAATTTGACTTAAACTAGTACAATTTTTATCAATAAACACAGAAACATCCTTAAGATAATTTACAGTTCCCTTATAGTTTGTGCCATTATCAGACCTAATAAGGGAAGGTAGACCTCGACGCGAAACAAAGCGATCCAACGCGGCGACGAAGGCCTCCGTAGTCAGAGCCGATACCACCTCCAAATGGACAGCCTTGGTGGCCAAACAAACAAATACACACAAATAGCCCTTCACAATACGGGCATTACGAAAGGGAGAAGCCTTGATCGAAAAGGGGCCGGCAAAATCGGTTCCAACGCCGTCAAACGGCCTCGACGGTCGGATTCGATCAGCGGGCAAATCACCCATCTGTGGTTGCATCGTGGATGCCTTCAACCTATAACATGCAATACATCGAAACAGGACACTACGGATTGCTCTTCGGGCAGACAAAATCCAAAACTCGCGTTGCAAAATAGCCAACAAAGCATTGCACCCAGCATGGGCGTTACGAATGTGTCGATCAGACACCAAAAGCTGCACCAAGGGTCCGCCCTTGGGCAACAACAGAGGATGGCGAGTCTCATATGGAAGATCCGCCTTCCGGAGCCTGCCTCCAACCCGAAGAAGCCCATCCGAGTCGATGTACGGGTTCAAACGAGCGACCGCGCCCTTCAACTTAGCGCGTGCGTCGCGCAAGATACGAAGCTCTGACTCAAACCGTCCGGTCTGCACGACACGGACCCAATGCAACAATGCGCTCCGGCGCTCTTCTGCACCTGCAATCGGCTCCAACCGCTTTGCCTGTGGGTTTCTACAATTATGTATGAAACGCTTAATCCAACTGGTAACACCCAGAAGCTTATCCAAGCTGCTATACCGAGCAAGTAGCCAATCCGGCTCCGACGTCGTCTCAGCGACTACAGCATGTACACGGAGCCCAGTCAAACTCAAAGAAGTAACATCTGTCTGACAGACAGGCCAAGAAGTTTCTGATCCCATCAGCCACTCTGGACCCCACCAGAGCGGGTGTGACACCAATTCTGGTGCCGTACAACCTCGGGAGGCACAGTCCGCTGGGTTAAGCTCTCCCGGCACATGTCTCCATGTTATATCAATTCCAATATTTTGAATTTGGGAAACCCTGTTTCCAACAAAAACCTCCAAGGTATGTGGGGCCGCGCGCAACCATGCAAGCGCGACCTGGCTATCCGACCAGGCGAAGATGTCTCGTATCTCGACCGTGGCCGCCAGCTCACTGGCAACGTGATGCAACAATTTAGAGAGAAGGTGAGCTCCACTCAACTCAAGCTTGGGAATAGTCAGCCTAGTCCTGATGGGGGCGACCTTGCTCTTCCCTAACAAAAGCGAGACATTGACCCGGCCATCGGCGTCAACTGTCCGCATATAGACTGACGCGGCGTAGCCTCGCTCCGACGCGTCACAAAAGCCATGCAGGCTGGCTCGACATTTCCCGGGTGGCAATATTCGACGAGGCAAGGCAATCCGATTGACTTCCTTAATCGATGAAAACAACTCGAGCCAATCATCCAATGGAGGACCAAACAGCGGCTCGTCCCACGAGACGCCCAAAGTCCAAAGTCTCTGAAGAAGACACTTCGCAGAGAATATCACTGGACTGATCCAACCGCTTGGATCAAACATACGGGCTATTACGGACAACACCGTTCTCTTGAGTCCAGACTTTTGGTATTTCCAAGTCCACTTGGAATGTGAAAATATCGGTTAGCGGCTGGTACTGCATGCCCAGCACCGCTATCCTGTTGGGATCATCCACATCCTCAAACAGGTGAGGGTTCTGTTGGTGATCCTCCGGGATCCCTTCTAGAACTCTAGGCTCATTGGACAACCACTTACGTAGCTCGTAGCCACCTGTCTTCAATATTTCGATCAATTCATCCCGCAGTAGGAGGGCCTCCTCAATACTTTGGGCTCCGGTGCACACGTCATCAACATACAAGTCACGTGACAGCACGGAAGCCCCACGGGGAAAGCGGATCCGTTCCCGCTCTGCCAATTCAAGCAATGATCTGATGGCGATATAGGGACTAGATTTCAAACCATACGTGTTTGTGTTGAGTTCATACACCGTCACAGGATCCTCAGGGCGCTCACGCCAGAGTATCAACTGGAATCGCCTGTCCTCAGGATGTATGACTGTCTGGCGGAACATCATCCGGATGTCCGCACCAAAAACCACTTGATGTCTTCTAAAGTTCAAGATGATGTCAATTATGTCCCTATGCAATTTGGGACCCGAATGCAAACACAGATTCAACGAAACCCCGTTCGAAGTGGGTGCGGACCCATCAAAGACAGTCCGCAACTTGCCCGTTGAGGCCTTCACCACCGCGTGGTGGGGCAAAAAATAATGCTCAGTTGAGCTCCAATCAACTCGAGCCGGAGACATGTGACCCAAATCCTCGTACTCGCGCATAAATTCAATATATTTATCGCGAAGTACGTGGTCACGCTGCATACGTCGCTCCATGGACAGCAGTCGTTTCTCCGCAAGCGCCCTACTTTGCCCTAGGCTAGGACGAGAGGCAACAAAGGGTAACCTAGTTACAAACCGACCGGAGGGCAACCTCTCCGTGGTCGATCGAAAAAGGGCTTCGCACTCAGCGTGTTCCGGATCCACCCTGGAACTCATAGGTGGCTCCTCCACCTCCCAAAACCTTTGCATGGTCTTGGCCAAGGACGCTGATGCGACGACCGGTGGCTCCTCCACGGTGCTATTATCAAACACAGGGCCCATCAGGGCGAAACCAAAGATAGTAGACACTGCCATCAGTGAAGACGAACCCAGAGCTTTCTGGGTACCCAACAAAATCCAACCCAATACGTCCGAGCCCAGGAGCAAGTCCACTGGGCCGGGATGAAAGACAAAGGGGTCGGCCAAATCCAGACCCGAAACCAAAGACAACACACCCGGCGGTATGTCTGTCGAGGGGTGCCAACCCGCAATGGTATCCATTACCATAGCCGAAGTCGTGATCCTCATTGTGGAGGACTTCAGCGAAGAAAAGGTGACAAGTGTCTGGCCCGTCAGACACTTCACTTGTATGCCACCAACTCCAAGAAGTGGCACAGGCGAGTCTTCCACGACTAAACCTAACTGGTGTGCCACTCGAGTGGTAACCAAACTGCTTTGAGCCCCTGAGTCCAACAGAGCTCTCAAATTCATGGCTTCCCCCCTACGACCCCATACGCGGACCACCGCGGTAGGGAGCAGAACCGTCCGCGGCTCTGTCCCAGCAAGGAGCAAGCTAGTTACGGGCTCCCCACTCTCTCCAAACCAGGGGCGCGCCACTGACCCGGATAATATGGCGGGCGAGTGCACATCCCCATCTGAGGGGCATAACCCGCGGCCCGGCCATACATATGGTACGGCGGGTGGTACTCCAGCCGTGGGTACTCGTGCAGCGGCGGAGAAAACCGCTGCGGCTGCATGTGTTGGGTATTGGTAACCCGCGTGGAGGGGGGTGTCCCCACTCTCACGTCCGATCTAGGGCCCCCGCCCATGGGGGCCCCATCCGGGGCCTGGCCAGCCACATACTGGCCATGACCTTGGGGCGCGTGGTCCCGGTCCGCCAAGACCCGCGCCGGTACGCGACCCCCTCCCGAGGGGGGTGCGACGAGCGAAGCCGCGTCCTCCGTCCGGTGGTGGAGGGCTTCGCGCAGGAGCGCCCCCGCCCATAGGGGACCCCTGCCTCAACATCCGGGTGCCATCCCCGTTGCGGTTCATGCAAAGCATCGCGTGGTGCCGCCCACGGCATGCACTGCATGGTATGGCACTGGGACAGTCACGTGCATAGTGACCGCCCAAACAATAAAAGCAAAGTTCATGCCGCTTTGCCATGCGGCGCCGATCTTGTACTGGCAGTCTCTGCCAGTCCCTGCATTGCAGCAGGCTGCGGCCCATCCGGCCACATTGCAGGCAGTCCGCGTCCCCCGCGACTGCTGCCGTGTGTGCAACCCGCACACCAGCTCCACGCGGTGGCGGTTGCCGTCCCTGTTGGGGCCTACGTTCAGGCGCTCTGGATGGCGCTGAGTCCGTCATGGTATTCTCAGCCGCCCGTGCCTCAAACTCCAAAAACTTCACCAAGTCAGTGAATGTTGGTAGGGTGGTGCTATCCCGTTCCGCATTCTCGCGCTCAAATCGCGAGCGGATGTCATTGGGTAATTTGCCCAATACAATGTGCACCAGCAAAAAGGACCATTGGTCCACCGGCAGCCCCAGTGTGCGGAGCGCGTTACAGGCCACTGTAACGGGCGTGAGCAACTGCAGGCGCAACTGTGCCCTGTTGGCCACCTTGGGCAGGGCCATCAACTGTGCGGCGTGCGCATCCGCTAACAAACGTAAGTTTTGGTAGCGGGAGTTCAATAACTCCCAAGCCGTATCGTACTGGTCGTCCTCCACCCGGAGGTGCTGGATGAGCGACCGCGCTTCATCCTCAAGAGTGGAGAGGAGGTAGGCCATCTTCTGGGCCTTCGACAAATCCTGTCGTGCTACGACCAGGGACTCAAACATATTTTTATATGCTACCCACTCCTCCATCCTACCCCCAAAGTGGGACAGCTGAAGGGTGGGGAGCCGACCAGTAACCGCTGGTCCTTCCTGTCTAACAGGTGTGCGAGGAGCTGGTCCGCCAGCCTGTCTCGCCCTTATTGCGGTCACCGCCTCCGCGATATCATCGTGCAGACTCAGGATCTGGTCCATGTCCGCCATGTGACCTGCGTAGGCCTCCGGGGTAAGATCGGCTTCGGTAAGCGCCGCCATGGCCGCTTCCGCGCTAATCAATCGTGAGTGGAGGTGATCCGCTCTTAGCAGTATGGCGCCCTCCCTGTCCTTCCGGGACAGGAGTCCTCCGGCCGTCACAAACCATCTCAATTCGTTGGCGAGTGTCGCCCTAGCATTGGAGGCCTTCGCCATCGCGTCAAGTCACAAACAAAAAATAACAAAAGGTAAATAAAAAACAACAAAATCAAGCAACTACACGAAGAACCGCGGTAGGTATGAGAATGGCACAAACCCGGAACGCACGGTACAAACCGCAAACAAATACAAAAAAGGTTACAAATATTCTTATACAAACAAACTAAGAAAAATCTAATAATTTTTACAAACAATTAATTATTTTTTACAAACGAACAAATAGAGGGTAGATAAACTACGCTCTGCTACCAGAAAATGTGCAGAGCAACTACGCTCTGCTGCCAGAAAATGTGCGCAGAGCGAATCCGGACAAACGAAGCGGCGGGAAGAATCCTGTACCGGAACTTCACCGGGAAAAAACCACCGGTAAAAAATAAGTACCGGGAAGAAATCTCCACGCGGCACCACGTTTGCCCGACTAAAACCTAAATAACTTAACGCAGTCTGCTACCACCGTAGCTTATGAAGGGAGCTACAGGGCCCTATATGATAACCTAACCTATAAATTAATTACACATAAAAAACACTTACCAAGCTAAATCTTCTTTCTCTTCGGATCCAAACTTGAGTATCTTCGGGAAGGGGGAATTCCTAATCACCCTACCTAACCCTTGAGATCTCAATTCCCCAGGACAAATAAATAGATTTCTTCCCGAAATCGGCTCGGCAACAGGTAGATGTGAGCGAGCAGCCACGCGTCACATCCCACAGGAGAAAGTCACAATGACGGGTACACAAACACAAAGTTCAATAGTTATTTAACAAACAGGAAATTCACAAATACAACTCAAGTTAATTAGCAATCAAAGAACGCGGGCCCTCTCGCGTATTAAAAATCAAACCGATATCGCATAGCAATGGCGACCGTCCGCGAGCCATTCGCACGAGCAGAGTGAAGACCCCGAACGCCCTCTGGCGGCAGCAATGCGAAACGCCTGCGTTTAGTTTTACCCAATATATTACAAACATGTATAAAGTTAATAAATAGCCCCTCTGGCATTTTAGGCGACCAAGACTGTTTTATGAGTTTCTTTCGGCATTTCTTATCAGCAGTAGTCGCTCCGAAATGCTAGTAGTTTGTAGCTTTGAGACATAATATATTATGATAAAATAATTAGTTTTTGACGTGAAAAAGAGCCTTCTTTGAAGGCCAAGTTTCAATAAACAATTATTGATTCTGATTTTTGATTTTGAAAAATGAAAAAGTCATCCTATAAGGGTAGGTATTCGAAAAGCATTACATAAAACAACAAAATCTGTATAGTGGGCAGAAATGGTATTACCTTCCATAAGCGACCACGTCCCTGATCGGCACAAACTTCTCCGGGTAGATGTTGTCCAAGTACCAACGGAACGACTTGCAGTGCAACTTCTCGCGGAGGACCTTGCGGTGCGTCACGTCGCCGATTTTCGGGCTTTTCTGGAACAAACATGCAAAATTTAAGCTGTGTCACAGGGCGGGCGCTTCATAGAAACAGGGCGTCAAATATACCTACTAGTACTACAAATGAAACTGTATATCCGTCAGCACGTCAGTAACACGTCAATGTGTGCGTTTTCATAGTCATAGCGTCCCAATACACACAAGAACGGGGGAGAAGTGCGGGGGTGTGGGGGGTGCCATATTGCGGGAGTGGCAAGGAGTTTCCTTTCTGTACGTAGTACTTATATTAAATCTGTGGCTGTGTTGCCAATAGGCAACATTGACGCGCAACAATAATATCTTGTTTACTTCGATTGACTCAAATTAAATAGCACATTTCTTACTCATGTAAATTGTACGGAGCAAGAAAGAACATGCAGGCTTTAGTTCAATATTTATTTTATCAGATACACTACAATGCACCGTGCGTTGCTGCAAGGCAAACAGATGCAACTTTTATACTTTTGTGGCAGCATACGGCCTGAAAATGAGGTTTTTTTTTCCCTTTGATGTGTCCCATTACTGGGCAAAGGCCTCCCCTTTCTCTTTCCGCAATTCTTTGTCGAACGTGAACCCCGCTTCCACTCCCGCAGTGGGGTGGTATGTAAATACATTAAACATTACCGCAGAATCACTACCGTGTATTGACATCGGCAGTTCATATACAAATGTAGGTAACCCCTATATTTAATAGCTACAGTAATAAGGAGAATAAAACCATCAAAGACATCAACGTCATAGCATCAAACACATAACTTAGTGATTGTGTCCATTGAATGCTTTGCACATCGGTGGCAGCAGTGGGATTTCAACTAAGAATACTATTGATGTTATTGAGTCAATCCACGGGAAAAGTTACGTTACTGTTATTGGTGCTAAGTGGTTCAGAAATATAAATCGTTCTAGTGTACTTAGCTTACAATAAACACAAGATCGTGCTAACAACCACAAGGTACCTTTTCCCGTGGATCCTGTCTGGGGTGTTGGTATAGCCTTACACCCCGGACACTTCATACAATGTTCGCAAATTTCCTACTAACTACTACATAGGCAAATGTGTACATGCGCAATGTGTGCGTGAAATTTAAAAGGGCTGCTTGCGTGTAGTGGTTATCAAACCATGACTACGTAGTACTTATATTAATTCTGTGCCATGACGCTCAAACAGCCCTATTAAATTTCATTTTATTATTGACTAGCTTTTGCCCGCGGCTTCGCTCGCTTGAATATCCCACGGGAACAATTTCTTTAAGGTACCCTATGTCCTTCTCAGTACTTCTAACTATATGTATGCAAAATTTTAGCAAGATTGGTTTAGTAGATAAAGCGTGAAAAGGTCACAAATAAACGTAGAAGATATTCTGCTGTGACAGACTAGGACGGACGGACTGAACGATCTTATAAGGGTTCCTTGTCGGACTACGGAACCCTAACAAACAAACTCACTTTCGCATTTATAATATTAGTTAGGATTAGGAATATCAAAATGGATGAAACGAAAAGTTTGCCTTACGCGCCAGCCCTCGTTCAAGTGTCAGTGATGTCTACAACGAATTGCGGGGTGGGGTGCGGTATTTGAGTGCGGGGCGGTGAGTGACCGTTCTACTACTTATTGCCTTACCCTCAAATCGGGGCGATGTATATAGAAGAGCTCGGCGTACTCGTCCATCCAGACCTCGGCCATGCGCGCCGTGTTGATCCCGTGCGTGTCGGAGGAGCCCGGCAGCCCGTACGGGTGGAACGCGCGGAACACGTGGCCCACGCGGGAACACGGGATCGTCTCCAGGGTGCCGCCGCCTGGAAACGGATATTGGGATTTTTTTTATTTACTAGCTTTTGCTCGCGGCTTCACACGGTTGAATTTCAATCAATCAATCAAACAATCAATATTTATTTGCAGAATATGATTTGTTTCCTACGGGAACAGTGCTTTTTCCCGGGATGAAAGGTACCATATGACCTACTCAGTACTTCTAACTATGTGTATGCGAAATTTCAGGTAGATTGGTTCAGTAGATAAAGCGTCAAGCAAGAGGTAACAAACAAACAAATAAAACACATAAATGCGAAAGTGTGTTTGCACTTTAGCATTTATAATATTAGTTAGGATTGAAGATTGCACAAAATTTCAGAAATGTACAAATGGTGGACTCAACGCCATACGGTACTCTCTGCTAGACAACCATTAGACCAAACAGAAAAATGAAAAAAAGGTAGTAAGGTGGTATTCCGTACTCACACATCCAAGTCCTGAAGGACATCTCGAGGTTCTCCCCTCCCCAGCCGCCCATCATCTCGTCGTACCCCCCCAGCTCCCAGTAGTACGCGCGGTTGATTGCGAACAGCCCGCCAGCCATCGTCGGTGACCTTACGATTTAATTGTCATTTTTAATTAGTTTTTCTGTATTTCACTTCTGACAAAAGGGTTTATTGTTAACGGAGTGATCATGCGATTAATCTCAGTTATTTAAACACACTTATTAAAAAGTCTAAGTATTTATCGGCCTTTGACACATAGTATCGTTTTCAGCCGTTTAGATCCAACTGCTGGGCAAAGGCCTCCCTCTCTTCCCTCCATTTATCTCTATCCTGAGCTATTGATATCCATTGTGCAGATATTGAATCTAAGTCATCCCGCCATCTCCGCCGGGGCCTTCCAGGAAGCCGGTTTTCTTTGGGTGGAGCCCATGAAGTTTA
Source organism: Ephestia elutella (assembly GCA_018467065.1). Classification (NCBI taxonomy): domain Eukaryota; kingdom Metazoa; phylum Arthropoda; class Insecta; order Lepidoptera; family Pyralidae; genus Ephestia; species Ephestia elutella. The sequence continues at coordinate 9,135,581 of CM031565.1, read as the reverse complement.
CGTTTTGGCCCATTACCATTATCGTAACTATCGAAATCAAGATCTGAAGATACTGAAGACGTGTATCCACTATACTAGGCAACATTGACCCGCAATATCTATGAGCTTGAAACATGACGTGTTTTTTCACTTCAGTCAGTAGAAATCCTACCTGTGCTACATGAGTTTGTAGACCAATCTGACTCATGTGGAAAATATCGTGAGGAAACCTGCACATTGGCTGATTGTTTAGTTTACTAGTGTGTATACGGCTACTGTCACTAGATGGCGGTAGTCTTAAAGTCATGTCAGATGCCTTTAGGCGACTTGAATAAAATCTGACACCAACACATTCGATAAGACGAAGTGAAATATAATATATTGTACGTCATGTTGCCTTGTAGATTCAAGACTTTCGTAGAATAGAAAAATAAGAGTCTTACCAAGTGGGTGCTATGTCAGAGCCCCTTCTTATCCTCTCTCGCCCCGGAACGTCGATCCAGGTAAAATGACCAGCGAACGTAAACCCACCCACCTGGACACAACAGATTATTATATGACCATCCTTTTCAATCTTATTGAGAAAAGAAAGAGATGGTGCTTTGAAAGGGTGTGGCCACACGGTGATTTTTGAGTATCAGCACTTGAAGTGTTTTGCCTAGTTTCTGAGCCAAGCGTAAAACATATAATATAGACTATTTTATTTGTGTTTTTGTTTCAAGTTTCATTCACTCACTCACACACAATCAATATCCATTTTAAGGCCACTACGCACGTCCCATCAGGTCGTTTTTTTTTTATAATATAGGGCGGCAAACGAGCAAGCGGGTCACCTGATGGTAAGCGATCACCGCTGCCCATGGACTACTGCAACACCAGGGGTATCAAAGGAGTGTGATACAGGCCTTTAGAATCTGAATCATGTAGTGAGCGTCAGATATATTTTTACACAAAAGATAGTAGATTGCACTTTTTTGCGGGTGCATTTTAACGCGTAGCTCAGAAACTAGCTACAGCAACAGTATTTCAAACTATGTTCATCAATATTGTTTTAGTGCATTTTGTTTGCTAATGTCCAATAGAAGAAGACGAGTAAGCTGATTTACTCGTTAAAGTTTGAGTGAAAATCTGAATATATAAATTGTTGAATGGGTTCGAACCATCCTGGGAATTATTTTTATTACAAAGATTAATCAAAAACATTCAGTTTCGCTGGAATAATACGTCCCAGACTATAATTAAATACTTATAATTATTATCTATTATTTATCGTCAAAAAGTCGGCAGTTCACTGCGTCAATCAGTCTCTGGCACTCATATTGAGTGTGATAGAAATGGCACTAAGTTTCACATTTGAATGAATGCCGTGTCAAATCCGCGACCATGCAACGCAGCCAGATCATGGCCAGATCATATGTATTTTGTACAAAGGGTGTTTATAAGGAAAATTATAATCTGGGACATCTTTCCAACTTAAAAAAAATATATAAAGTTATTTGTAACTACAACCAAAAACCAATACTGATTTAACTACTTATTCCTACGGTTAGTAACTAATCACCTTCAATTCGATTAGTGGAGCCATTAACTACTTACACTATGTACAATACTATTGCTACATACTTACTGCAAACATAATTACTGTCTAAATACAAAATGTTACACTACTTATGATATATGAAGATATGTATAAGGTATTATTTTAACAATATATTTTTTTGATTGCTCTTTAACATTTTAAATCGTTAAATTAATAGGCAAAATAATGTTGGTCATTTAAGTATATACTAAGTTATTTAGTACATTCATATGTTAGTATTATGCATTTTATTATTTAATTTCTTGATGAAATTTATTTATCGATGAAAATATTACGCGAGCATTTTTCTGATTTTTCTTATCTAATATGTGCATTTTATGTATAATTCTGTTGAACTTTGGTATTTCAAATGTGAATTTAAACCACGCGGATTCATATTATGTTTATATATTAATGGGTAGTCGATTTCAAGGTTTTTCTTTTGAAACGAATAAGCTATCTTATTTTAAGCACGAATAATTCTTAAAAATAATTAACGGGATAGAACACAATTTGCAAAAGTCTGAAATAATTAAAATTTACAACTATTTACAACTAATGAGTTTATAATAGCATTTTTCTTGGTAACTTTATAAAAGTTATATATTTCGACGGGAGCCCGGTCCCGAATCAGGAGGAGCCGAGTTCAGAATGGATGACCAGACTGGTCAGCACAGTTACTTTAACATTGGCTTCACAGAAAAGAATATGTGGGCGCAATTAACTAACTCAGATGAGTTAGTTAATTGCGCCCACATAATACTGTCAGGATGAGGGTATTTCTAAAATAACATGCTCAGCTGGTAAAAGACAGCGTAGTGTACCCCTATTTCAGGTTACAGCTCAAAACATCCAGGGATTCATCGGATATTGACGGATTAAGAAATCATCTAGCACTAACCTCTCATTGGGTCCACATGTCACGGCTAGGGTCCAACCCTAACCTACCCACGGCAAGGAACCGTGTCCCACCACGCACGGATCAATCCATTTCAACCAGTGAGTTCTACTGAATGGTCTTCCGTGCTAACTAAGATCTCCAATATCGCGCTGATAACACCATCACACATAGTCACATCGTTAACGCACTAAGTAACACGACAATAACACTATTCTGACACTGACTACATAGCTACAGAGAATTCAACACAACCGGACGACACGTCCGCACCGCACCGCGCCACAAATCAGACTGCCTTGCTATAATGTCTCATAACGATCGCACGTTGGATTTATTACAAAGAGGGCGTGACACAAGTGTCATAGTCACTTTGACACATTTCCGACGAGTTCCGTTTTGAAAACTGTTTTAAACCATTGAATAACTAACAAAATAAACCACAGTTAGTTTAATTAATGTAAACGCTCTGACATATACTATACGCACAATAGCAACGCACGTAAATAGGCCTGCGGAAAATCATCCCTATGGATTAGTGGAAATAGCCATGGGGCGCAGGGAACAAATCTTACTAGATTCACTACTTACTAGATCCTACCACAGACACATATAGGGGATCCGATCCCGGGATCATTCCTCCGGATTCGAATCCCGAGATTGCATTTGTGAGACACGAGCTAAAATTTATTTCTCCTTGTAACTGCTTAATCACCAGAGTACTTATATTAATTCTGTGTCACCAGTCAACCCTTTTGATTTGTTTACCTCAATATAACCATCTATTCTTTGACGGCTGTATTTTATTCCCGTTCTTTACCAGTCGACAATCATTTACACAATTATTATGTTGCAACACACTGGTCGGAAACAATCTAGTTATAGCCATTTCGTTTCAATAAGAAAAAAAAAAATCTTGCATAGCGCAAGGAACGATCCAATAAGGGTAACAATAAATGGACTATTAGTGAGGAAACTCAACCTACTAAACGAAGACATTCCAGAAGGCAAACGTACCTGAAGAAAGTTACAATCATTGACGATATATCGATAATTATCAATCGGTATAGAACTACTTATTACCAGTCTTATTCTACAGATCACTTGCGAGTTGAGAGTGACGTGCCGCGAAGCGTGCGCACGCGAACTTTTTTATTGTATCGCGTTTTATGTACATGTAGGTATGTACGTGTGGTACCTAATAATAGTAATTATTCATTGCATTTTTGCGAAGCAAATTTGGTCGAATAAATACATATATTTAAGCTTTCATTGGAGCATATAGAGGAATAAACACATTTTTATTATAAATCCGAGCCCTTAAAATAAATCTGATTTTTTTTTTCATTTTCCAGGCGTATATGTCAAAATCATGTCACAATAATTTCTCAATAGAAGGGCTTTTCACATAGTAACAATGTGCTAAATAACGCCACCATTAAAACACCATTGTGACACGATTTTGACATAACGTTAGCAAAATCGGCACCCAGCTCCCCAAAAAAACCTCGAAACGGTATCCAACATCTCAACGAAACACTTCTTACAAAGGTAGGCGAGACATCACACAAAACAAAGGCAAGTAGGGAAGAAGATAACCAATATGGTTCTAGCTGTGAAAACTTTTAAGTGGCTTACTGTTGCTAGTATTGTTGTTACTTTGTTATTGATTGTAAAGTCCTAGTTTTCCAAATAAATAAAATAAGATTTTATGATGGTTTTTGCGGCAAGTAGGTATAGTATTGTTAAACTAGTATCCTATGGGGTACATAACGACTAAACTTTGGGAGCTCAATCTGTATGACTAGTGTGTCCCTTTACATACAAACATACCCTTTACATAAAACATGCTGGGGAATTACTTCTCGTAGAAATTAAAAAAGTATGTGTTAGTATAAAAATAAGTTTATTTTTAGTGATCATGCGCTATCACCATTATGTACAATTCTTCAATTTTTTACCCAGATTTGATCTTTCCATCTCCATTAGCATTGATTAGTGCAGCTACCATTACCACATGCTTATCACGGAGCGAGCAGAGAACCAGGCCCTTGATTCTACTATAATTACAAATATACAAATATATCGAGATATATTTGTATGATTACAAACGTACTATAACGTGCCCCAGTTGTGTCTTAAAATCCAAAGAAATCGTAATAAAAATCTTACAGAGATCTTTCGCTTTAGTTCAATCTCTTTGCTCTTGAGACACAATCGAGACACGACATTGTAATAAGTAGAATCGCCCCCAATAAGTATACATTTTTTGAGAAGCTCAAATTTATCAAAATCTTCCTTGTTCCAAAGCAACCTTGCAGTTAGCAGTTTTCTTGCGACATCAGCAATAAATGTACAGTCAACATAATAACCAGGTATCCAGGTTGCAAATCTATATTTATCATTTGGATAAAGATACTGTAATGCTGAATCATTACATTATCGCAATGATCCACACCGATTAATGTGTACATTTTTAGGAAACACCATTCAGTTCCACAGTGTATTTACACAAACTTTAAATATATTTCCGTGACCTGGATACTGTGTTTTTGACTGTACCAATGTTCAAGACCTGATAGTGGTCAGCGGCTTCGAGCGCGAAGCTCGACTGATCAATGACATCGATGATCGGCGTGAGCGCAACGTCTCGCTTCTCCTTGACGCGTTGGAGCAGCGGCCGCAGCCAATCAGAGACCGGCTCGCAGTGCGCGTCCAGGAACACGAGCACGTCGCCGCGAGCGGACCGAGCGCCGCGCATGCGCGCCAGCATCAGACCTTGGCTGCAATATCCACTTGGACTTCAATGGAATATAATAATCTTCAATCGTATCTTTTATCTTCAAGCACATGGATTGGTGAGAATAACAATTGATGAAATAGAATACTTGTTCTTTTTTTGTCAGATTTATCAACAAACTCAGAGGTAGTCCGGTCGCGCCTGGGATTCGATCTAACGCCCTGTCGGACGTAAGTTGAGCGTCTTGGCAACTGGGCCACCACCGCTTCAATGGAATTTAGTAATCTTCAAGAAATGTTGTTGAAATTACATAATACCTATAAGATCTACATGTTTTTTTGTCATTGATCTTACTAATTCGTTTTATTTTTTAGATAATAGTTATAAGAGACATCCTTTGGTGCTGATTTCGGATAGCAAGGGATTAAATATATTTTATTTGTTTTTGATTCTAGAAGTAGGTGTTCTAAAACAGCTACAAAAACTATAGACGATAAATTCTTTAGTTTAAAATATACAATTTTTGAATAAGTAGTACTATAAAAAACAGTTGGAACATACTAAAAAACTTGACACGTCATCGAAATCAACAATCGTTGGTGTTGGACTCAACTCTGCCTGCACCGAAAATTAAACAAATAAGAATGCAAATTTTAATTGATATACAATGTGTCCCGTCATCAGTGTCGGAGCCTTTAATTTTTATGAACAAATCACCATTCATAACTTTTTTCTTTTACTGTAGTAAAATGGCAGCCATTTTGTTTTTTCCAGGCTATTGTACTAATTCAATCGTAACTACTCGTGTAAAAGTGCTATCGACATAAAATAGGTCTCATTTATTTTTTTATTTTTAAACAAGTTAAAAAAGAAAAAATAAATTAAAAAAAAAAATTTTGAGTGGTGCTTTGTTCATCAAAAATGCCATAAGTATAACATACCATTAAAGGCTCCGACACTGATGACGGGACAGATTGTATACAAAATGTGTGTGTTTGTTATTGTAATTTTTTGTTTGGAGATAATCGGTGGGCTGGAGCAAATAGCTAACATATAATAAAGCCTTATATATCTTATTTTATACTATAACGACGGATAAACTTGTCCCTACTGGTGGACAACGGATATATTTTATATCTCATTCTACAATTATATACCTATATGCCAAAATATTTTACTAAAATTGTGGAACAGGCATTCCTATGTCCCTCATGGGGGACAGCAGAAATATTTTATCAAAATAGCGAGACGGGAATATGTATCACGATATCGCTCATAGGTTGCTTATAGAGGACATAGGGAACCGCACGGTATATCTAACCAACACTTACAAATAGAGTTTCGTTAGCCATCTCCTCCTCGTACGGCCGATTCTGCAACGCGATCCGATAAATCAATTGTTTTATCTACAATATCTATTTATAACACGTAAAATATTGGAAGGCCATGTTTAGCAGAATAGTGGTCTGGTTGGTGAAATGGAGTTTCAGATATAGTGACAAGCTGGCTGCTAGCCTACCGCCTATGAGCATGTGTTGTAAACTTATCATGGAATGGATAATATGGCCGCTTCGCCCACATCATCTTTTTGGCTAAATCAAAATATAGCATAAAATTAGAGCTTCCCGCGTCTTACATTTTGAAATCTTTAAACAAAATTAATGTTATGATTGTGATAAATCACATTTTTACTAAAATAAATTTAATTATACTGAGTTCAAAGTGAACAAGGCGTTTAATGTCAATTTCTCACATTATTTCTAATCAAATGGGTTGTGATTGTGACTACGCCTAAAAAGACTAGATAGGTACCTAGTCAATAAGAGTAGATCGCAATTAGACTAGGTCTCAATTGGCCTACTTGTCGATGCGACTTATGAGTACTGTAAAAAAATACGACATAAAATACCTACATCAAAAAACACTAAACTCTTACATTGTTGTGAAATAAAGTCATATATGTATTCTCGGTCTGTAACACAATTGAATTATATCATTATTTGAACTACGACATGCAATTGGTTTAGGTATGTCCCCACAAGGGGTATTTCAAGACAATGGCGGCGGCGACGACAGCGGAATATAAACCCTCGCGCAGAGCAAAAAGTTTCAATTTCCTTGGACGTTGTAGGCGGCGACGCCGATTTAATGTAGTTTGGACAAATATCTTTGAGTTTGGATATATTAATTAAAGATGCAGCTATTAAGCATCGCTGCTATGCTATTTCACATCAAATAGTCCATAACAATTTCTTCATAACAGTTAATTCGTCATCAAAAATAACTTTTAATGTAGATCGTACCTAGATCTTACAAATACATGACGAATATTGACTGTGGCAAACTGACAAAAACACAAAAAAATTATATACTGTTGAGTAGTGTGACGAATTAACTTTCAATGTATGGAGCTTACACGTTACCTAGTTATACGTGACGAATCAACTGTGACAAACTGACAAAATTCGGAAAAATCTGGCTTTGGTGTTGTTTATAACACCTTCGAAAATAAAGACTAGCAGGGTGTAGATTCTGCTATTAAGTCACATTCGGTTCAATAATAATGTCTTTTTTAATTGTTTTGAAACAAAAAACTGCGAGAAAAAACAAATATGAGTGTTTTTTTAACTGTGCCTCAATAGTCTGTACTATTGAGATACATTACTACCTTTTGCAATATCGACACTCGATAGATCGTCATATAAAGTCAAAGTCAATTATTTTTATTTATGTTGGCTTAAAAATAGCACTTATAAATCGTCACTTTCTTGTTTTTTAGTTAGTTGACGTCATAAAATTACTTAAAGCTAAGTTTACCACCGCCTCCAAAGCGCAAGTGGAGAAGAGGCGGCGCAACAAACTCCACTGCTGCATTTTCTCCAAAGACGTCACTTTACAACATATGTCTTACAATTAAATAACTGTATATGTGGACGAATATACATTGAATATATATTAAATGTCAAATTTATAAATTAATAAAAATTATAAATTAATAAAATGTCATTGAAAAAGTAAAAGTACACAATGTACCTAGAGAGTAATATGACAGTCTTAGGAGGTCACTGTACCAGGCTCGGGCCACGCATTTTTGTCATTTACATAATCATCCGTCGTATAATATGCCTTCTTACAAAGTGTCTCCTTAATATAATGTTTAAATTTCTTGTCAGGCATATCAAGGACAGATTTTGGTATTTTATTATAATAGCGTATACAGTTTCCCACAAATGATTTCCTAACCCTAGCCAGTCTGTGCCCTGGAACGTACAAGTTATGTTTGTTTCGCAGGGATATATCTGTGACATCACAAACTTTTTTTGAAAGACGAAATATTTTTCCTAACATGCATAATGTTATCAAAAATATACTGAGATGGTAAGGTTAAAATATCTATATCTTTGAAGAAATCTCTGAGTGAATCTCTTTTTCTTAATCTGTAAATAAAACGAATCGCTCTTTTTTGAAGTATAAAAATTGTTTGTATGTCGGCTGCTGCTCCCCAAAGTAATAGGCCATACGACATTAGGCTATGGAAATAACTAAAATAAACCAACCTAGCAGTTGCCACGTCCGTCAGTTGTCTGATTCGTCTTACAGCATAAGCCGCGGAGCTCAGTTTTTTAGATAAATTAGAAATGTGAGCACCCCATTGTAATTTAGAATCTAATGTTATTCCTAAAAATGTGGTACTTTCAATGAACTCTAACTTATTACTATTTATATTGATATCAACATGGGCCTGCCTAACATTAGGAAGCGTAAATTTAATGCAATGGGTCTTACTTGCATTAAGCATCAGGTTATTAGCAGAAAACCAGTCTGATATGGCAGACAAAGTGCTGTTCACAGCATCCACATTTTCGCTATGGCGGTCAGTCTTAAAAATTAAAGACGTGTCATCAGCAAACAACACTATACCAGCCTGCTTCTCAACCATATAAGGCAGGTCGTTGACATAGACTAAAAAAAGGAAAGGTCCTAAAATTGAACCTTGAGGTACGCCAATCATAACTTTTGATCCTTTAGATTTTACGTTATTTAGGTCTACAGTCTGCAGCCTATCACTTAAATAAGATTTTATTAGTTCTATTGATTTAGTGTCAAAACCGTACTGAGAGAGCTTGAGCAAGAGAGTCTCATGGTCAACACAGTCAAACGCCTTAGATAAATCACAAAACGCTCCAATTGCATCCTGTGAATCTTCCCATGCATTGAAGATATGAGTAACCAAAGCCACTCCCGCATCAGTTGTGCATTTACCACTAGTAAATCCAAATTGTTGGCCGTGAAATAGATTGTGGATAAAAGCAAGCATCTGCGATATTGCCGGCCATTTCCTAGGAATCGTCCACATTGGCCTACAATACAACAACACCGATACGGCCTCACGTGCCCAAGCTTGTAAACATCGCAGAAAAACGGTGCCAAAACAAAAATATGCACTTGAAATCGTGAATTCAAAACGTGTGCGAGTGAAAAAAAAGAAAAACAAGCTGTGTTCTTTTCTGAAAAGGCCGCGTGAGAAAAGGAAATATGCAGGACCGGATTATGCTCATAGGGTTGATATTTTAATTCGCCATCATTGACTCAGCCATGAGTCACTGCTGGACATCTAAAGTTTGCATAAGTTAATTTCATTTAAAAATTGACTGTCTATAGGTTAATTTCAAAGGCACTACAATGGCCTTTGATTGTATTCTTTATGGCATAATCCAACCCTGCGATTTCCCAGTCATATTTATGCAAAAAAAGACAATTCTACAAAAATACATTCCGCACAACATACTAACATCACTTTTCAATGTGGTGTTAGTATGATAGGACCTAAAAAAACAAGTCCCGACACAAAAGTAAATTAAGCGTGAAAAGAGACACCCTAGAAGAGTCAAATTGTTTTAAAAACACGACTTAATTGCCAATGATATAAAAAAAAACCCGGACATCACGTTGAAAAACAATACGATCAGGTACTCCTAAACGGCTTAACCGATTTCCATGAATCATGGCTAAAATAGTTATGCAATAACACTCTTCATTGAGTTATCTTTTAAACAAAAAAAAAATCGGTTCATCCGTTTGGAAGCTACGATGCCACAGACAGACATACAGATACACAGTCACGCCAAAATAACAACCCCCTTTTTGCGTCGGGAGTTAAAAAAAACCTGTCAAGACAAATAAAAGAGTGCGCAATCGGACCTGAAAATTGTTGCTTTGGACGGTATATTGGAAATTGGTATGGTCTATGACGTCGATGATGGGCATGACGACGGCGTGCGGCTCGGCCTTCATCTGCTGCAGCAGCGGCCGCAGCCAGTCGCGCTGCGGCTCGCAATGCGAGTCCAGGAAGGCGATGGTGTCCCCGGTCGCGAACTTGGCGCCCGCCAGCCGCGCGCGCGTCAGCCCCTGACTGTACAACACAGATGATATTGTTACATGTCCCTGTACCTGAAGTGGAAGCTCAAAATCTGGGTTTGTTCTGTGACCAAACATATTGCTGACCCTAAACCACGCCTAAACCCATTGCTATAGATAGTCGTTGCGTGTGTTTCATTCCATATAATACACCATAAATACACCATACATAAATGACCAAGACCCTCAGTCTTGAATATGATGAATGCGACTAAATGAGGGAAACCCATTGCTATCGCTGCGTCACACATGTTTAATTTTCATGTTTTTTATCATACTGTTCTTTGTATTTCTTCTATTATTGTAATTATAATATGTGTGTCTTTTTGATATCAATAAATAAATTATCTATATACTGTAGATAAACAAAGGTGTATTAACCTGAACAGATGGGTTTAAGCCGTGCCCAATGTGTTTATTCCCTCAGTTCACCCCTAGGTGTGCGCCAAGGAGTTGTAGATTCGTCATAGAAAAAATGTTATGTTGCAGGTGTGACGAATTAACTTTCAATGTAATTTACAAATACGTGACAATTTGACAGTGACAATCTGACACTGACCCGCGCCGCCGATGAACGGCTCGAACTAATCATTGCTCTGTCAGGTATATTATTTCATTTTAAAAATGATTAGCGCTAAGCCTACCAACATTGATAAAACGTGTGTTTCCACGTAATGACCGATAAGAGTAAAAAAAATCAAATAAAAAAATAATCAAAAATAATAATAGTTTTAAATCAATCGACATTCTAATCATGAACAAAGTAATCTAAGCTAATCGTAAAACAAATATCCCCATAAAGCATTTATAAAATATTTGTCAAAGCGTGTGTTTATTTGTTGCTACATACAAAAGTTCGTTAGCCGTGTCCGGATGGACGCATAACGCCAAGTGCGCAAAACGTCCTAAAAATATAAATGTTTAGAAATAAATTTCTAAATATCATTCTCGTCAATAATAATAAGTAATACCATTCCATCATTAGTATTCAAATAATGAAAGAACTACTTAGCATTATTTTATTAGACTCGATCTGTGAATTACAAACTCAGATTAAAAATGAGTGCGTGCTTCGGAACCCCTTTTAAAATGCATGATATGACTATTAGACGTTTAATTTTAATTGAACACGCAACAGAAGCGAAAACTTCTACAAGGCGATGTCCCTTCGTGACCCATTGATCTATTTCCGATTATAATTAATTAGCTGAATTTTCAATACATGTAAACCGGATAACGCCAGCAAAACTAAAACGGTTCTGAGCTAACCATACTTGCTGAATGTTATAATGTCTTATTCTCACCTATGCTTTTCTATTCCATGTACGATGTTTCACGTGAATACAATTAGTATTATTAATTATTTAGTCATGAATGGTAATGTTCAAACGGTCCAATCTCCTTGTGTGGTTCCGACCCGATTACAATTAATAAGTTAAAAATATTATGATTCTGTGACAAATTCTTCTACCTGGTCTGTACCGTCGGTATTATAGCGGAAGTCGGGATTCTCTAGCATGTCAATAATAGGAGTGAGCACCGCGTCTCTCTTCTCCTTGATCCTGTACAGCAGAGGCCGTGCCCAGTCGCGACACGGTTCGCAGTGAGCGTCCAAGAAGACCAACACCTCACTGGTCGCCACGCGGCTGCCCACTACTCGTGCACGAGTCAGTCCTACCCTGTTTTAATTTCATATTCAAAAACATATTTTCATTTGTTTATATATAATTAAAATACTCTGTTCGCCAATTTCCACGTGCCGTAATTTAACTATATATTACCATTTAACGAAGAGCCAGGTATCCATTGAAAAAGAAGCCATAAACTGGAAATTGGGTGTAGGGTACAGACCTCCCAACGACTTTTAAAAGAGAAACGCACGTTTTCAATTTAATCCACACTGTTTTTGTATAAGTATATACATATATTTATAAACATCGCGACAACTACCGAAAGCATCACTAAATGGGATTTGCAATAAAAAAAGGATGAACAAGAAAACGATGGAAAATTTTAAGAGGAATTAAAACATCACGGAAAAGAACCATGCCTCCTTGCTTGCCAAGAGTCTGAGCGGCAAGAATAAATTTAATTGAAGGTCCATATAATAGTTTTACAAAGTAATAAATCGGATTATCAATCACAAATGCTTATGATATTTTTATAAGTTCATTAAATTCGACTTTATCTGTGTAATCTCCAGCAGGAATACGGAAAATACATTTTACTAAAACTTTAATAAAACAGATTTTAATCTTACAACAGCAACACAATATTTTTTAAATTTAATGAGGTACCATTTTTTTTATAACGATCATTCCTAATGCCAATTATCACTTTCCACAAATTTGTTGCCAAACGACACTGGAGAAAAACCTCCTGCTTATTTACGCGAAATGCCGAAAATATCATGGTTGGGATTCTCCGTTTGTGGTATTAAACGTCAAAAGGAAATACATATCTGCTATTAATGTTTTAGATTAAGTCAAATCCTTTCTCTACCCATATAAAAGACTACAATCTAAAAATGGCAATTAAATGACCCTCTAACTTATATGTATAGTATATATCTCTATATATCTATGACAAATGACTGCCAAGTTCAGAGCTCACTAAAGCAACACAACTGCTGGACAACAAAAAACGACCATGGTAATCTGCACATTGTAGAATCATTTTACAGTAACAATATAAAATACTCAAAGGACACGCACGCAATCAACACACGACAAAAGAATAGATTAAAACTACCGATATCAAACTTAAAAATGTTCGGAAAAATTCCGTAGGTATATGACGTCAATTAGAAAATTTAATAAAATCCCGGACAAAATAAAAATAGGAACAAAGGTAATCATTTACTTATCTCAATAGCATATTATGTACCTACTCTATTAATGGCAAGATATCTTGTGGTCATTCGCACGATAATAAATAGAATAATTAAATTTGACCAAGTACCTCATTTAATTACCTCATCCAAGTACCTCATTCATTGTTATAAATTTCTTTTCTTCATTATATTTGTACGCCACTTTGGCAGAATACAGAGCACATATATGTAATTTTTCACACCTGTATAACCTGTATTTACAAATAAACATATTTTGATTGATTGATTTGATTGATTGATTAATTTAGCCTAATTTGACTTAAATAATTTGATGAATATGAAATAAATTTAATTTTTAACTTATCATTATAGAATATTTAATTTAGAATTTTTTGCTACACCTACATTGGAAACATGTTTAACTGCAAATTTTTTGTCATCCTTATGCTCATGTTTTGCAAATAAACGAATCAAGAAAACAGCAAAAAAAAGCGTGGTTGTTATTGCAAAATGAATTTACGGATGGTCATAATTAAAATGTCCGTTTGAATGCTGTGCGGCGCCGATAAACTACAAAAAAAAAATTAAGACATTAAACCAATGAAACTACTTGAAAATGATGTGAGAGTCCCGTTTTGTACGAGAAGTCTTTGTCATCCAGCACGTCAATGATAGGAACGACAACAGAATGGTTCTTGTCTTTGATCCTCTGCAGTATAGGTCTGAGCCAGTCGGTGCACGGCTCGCAGTGGGCATCCAGGAAGATGCTGACGTCAGCCTCGGCTGCGGCCGCGCCTTCGTGCCGAGCTTGAGTCAATCCTGTCCTGTTTTACCCATTAATTGAAACAATTAAATTTACTATAAACGTTTTTTATTAATATTTAGGAATACTTACAGCTAAAAACCAAGTGTATGAAGAGAATATGAACAGAAACGGAACAGAAAGCCACATGTAAGGTCACTCACATGAAGAAAAATAAATTTAGAAGCAAACGAAGTGTAACGGAAATATACAATACAATAGGTAGTCATAAATAATACAGAAAAGATTAGAAAAAAAAATAAAGAAATAGAGGAAGAATAGGGGAGTAGAAAAATGATTATACAAAAGGCGATTTTCCGAGACCCAAATTAAAAAAAAACAAATAGTTTCAGATGACTTCATAGATGGCGCTTACTAAAAGGCGTGTGTAAATACAGAAATAAAAAAACCGGCCAAGTGCGAGTCAAGCGCACCGAGGGTTCCGTACATGCAAAGCATTTCACATTATAGCTCTAACTAAAAGACCAACTAGTTTCAAAAACAAACTTAACTTTGCGGTTCGATCCCCAGGACTCATCGAGCGCAAAAATAAGTTTGTTACACGTTTTTTCAAACTTCCAACAACATATTTACAACTTTCAGACTTATTCCTATTCAAGTACTGTTAGACCTTGCTTTTTGCCAAATTTCATAATGTTAGGTCAACGGGGGGAAGTGCCCCATAGGTTTTAATTGCTGTCTTAAATCGCGAAATGTGCAAAAACTCGCAACATTTACAGTAATAACTCCTGATCACGTTGACTTTATTTTTTTGCTGAAAGAGACCGTAGATCCGAGTATTCGATATTTATTTCAACTTGATACCTTTAAGCGTTCCGGAGAAAAAAAAAGTTTGACAGACAGACGAACAACAAAGGGATCTTATAAGGGTTCCGTTTTTGTCTTTTGAGGTACGGAACCCTAAAGATGCACGGATTTTGGCATGTCTTTAAAATAAAACCTAATAAAAAATAAAGTCTAAAAGTATCAATATTGTGTCAAACTGTTGGGTAATTCTTTTTCTGACTCTGGTTGACAAGAAAAAGCGCACAATATAGGTACAGCCATTATTACGACCCGGCTTTTATAAAACGCCATCTATTGAGATTTTATTACATCGATTTTTTTTGACCTGTCAGAAAATCGGCCATTGGCTCATACTAGGTACGACTATAACGTCACGTATTATTTTGGGACTGTCAACGTATTTGACATTTCATTAACGCTTCACGCCCCGTATTTCGACAAATACGGCAATTCACCGGCCCGATTTTCTATTTCGTCGTCTGTTTACGAGACGAAATAGCGAGACGTTTATTATGATATATGTTATATTTATTTCCTTTTCATTAAGTACATAATTTTTTTTGTTATTAATTCAATATTATGACGCAAAATGTCACGCACGCGAAATGTCCAATAATAATAATAATCTTAGTTTTATTATTCAATTTATCCATTCTATTCTTAATATGGCGTCGTCACGATTTCCAAAAGTATGTTACCAAAGGAAATTGGTAAAAATCTGAATAGACCAATTATTATACATATCTACTAATGCCAATCTGTTCTATGCCCAAATAAAGGCACTACGGTCTAAAACGGCAATTAAACAACTCTATATTAACTTTGCAATGACCGACCGATTTCGGCCATGGCAACCACTTTGCTATATTACTATGACAATACACAGCTTCAAGCATTCAAATATAAACTAAAGATTTTTGTAGTGTAGATTCATTTTACAATAACAACAAGCGTTTGTAAAATGAATCGGACGTCACAATCTGAAAGTTCGTTTTTATGCAATCCGGCGACAAAGTAGTATGTTTATAACATTAACTGATCAAATGTACTCGTATTTTCAACATACAACCCGTTCTCCCTACCTTAATATCATAAGTAAATGATGTGTGGTGCGACAAGTCTCTTTTGTCCAGTGTTTCAAGGAGAGGTTTTACAACAGTATTGTTCTTGTGTTTGAGCCTTTGCAGCAGAGGTCTGAGCCAATCTCTGGACGGCTCGCAGTGAGAGTCCAGGAAGACCATGGCGTCACCCTTGGCTGCACGTGCTCCTTCGTGCCGAGCATGGGTCAGTCCCCCCCTGTTCGAAAGCACCCACCAACCAATTGAAAAATCAAATCAATAGTATTACTACAATACATTATCAAAAACTAGCCAGCCCACTAGAAATTTCAGGAAAAAGGATGAGGATACCACGGAAACCCGATCAACTATAACAATGCGCACTTGTAATAAATACATATTCAACGTTCAAACGCAAAACGTCACCGGCGCAAAATGTCCAAACTCCAACCCAACACTTGTTCTACGAAATTATACTAGTGTATGTAAGTATAATATTAACGGGCATGAGCACTAACCTCTTTTATTAGTTTTAACTCTTTTTATTTTCGTATCATAGAAATTGTTTTCTGTACTATACGTTCAAGCTACGAATTATCGTTGAAACTTATCTGTGCGTCCTTGGTTCGACGCACTTTATTTTATATATTTGTTGCAGCTGACGTTTCTTTCTTACGACTTTGCAATCACCGTGCTCGCAGCCAAAAAAAGTTTTTTTTTTTATAATAGGCAAACGAGCATGCGGATTGCCGATGGTAAGCAAACACTGCAGTCCATTGATACCAGCAACCGAATAAGAGTCACAGATACGTTACCGACTTTTGAGGAAAGCGATAGGCTCTTTTCTTGAAGGCCCCAATGTCGGGAACACCGAACACTGAGGGATGAATATTCCATATTTTAATGTAGCGCAAAAAGAAGTTGCGCGAAAAACGAACTGTGTTTAAGCGCCTATTAGCATCGAGGTGAAATTCAGCGGCTGGTACAGTCAATAACGTAACAAAAAATATTGGTGTTACAACGAAACTGTTTGTAATATATTGGGTAAAACTAAACGCAGGCGTTTCCTGTTATCGCCGCCAGGCGTTTTGGGGTTCTCACATTGCTCGCGTGGAATGGGTCGTGGACGGTCGCCATTGTCCTATGCGATATCGGTTTGATTTTTTAATACGCGAGAGGTCCCGCGTTCTTTGATGGCTAATTGGCTTGATTTGTATTTGTGAATTTCCTGTTTGTTAAATAACTATTGAACTTTGTGTTTGTGTACCCGTCATTGTGACTTTCTCCTGTGGGATGTGACGCGTGGCTGCTCGCTCACATCTACCTGTTGCCGAGCCGATTTCGGGAAGAAATCTATTTATTTGTTCTGGGGAATTGAGATCTCATGGGTTAGGTAGGGTGATTAGGAATTCCCCCTTCCCGAAGACACTCAAGTTTGGATCCGAAGAAAAAGAAGATTTAGTTTGGTAAGTGATTTTCCATTGTAGTTAATTTATAGGTTAAGTTATTATATAGCCCTGTAGCTCCCTTCATAAGCTACGGTGGTAGCAGACTGCGTTAAGTTAGTTAGGTTTTAGTCGGGCAAACGTGGTGCCGCGTGGAGATTTTTTCCCGGTACTTATTTTTACCGGTGGTTTTTTCCCGGTGAAGTTCCGGTACAGAATTCTTCCCGCCGCTTCGTTTGTCCGGATTCTCTCTGCCACATTTTCTGGCAACAGACCGTAGTTGCTCTGCACAATTTCTGGTAGCAGAGCGTAGTTTATCTACCCTCTATTTGTTCGTTTGTAAAAAATAATTAATTGTTTGTAAAAATTATTAGATTTTTCTTAGTTTGTTTGTATAAGAATATTTGTAACCTTTTTGTATTTGTTTGCGGTTTGTACCGTGCGTTCCGGGTTTGTGCCATTCTCATACCTACCGCGGTTCTTCGTGTAGTTGTTTGATTTTGTTGTTTTTTATTTACCTTTTGTTATTTTTTGTTTGTGACTTGACGCGATGGCGAAGGCCTCCAATGCTAGGGCGACACTCGCCAACGAATTGAGATGGTTTGTGACGGCCGGTGGACTCCTGTCCCGGAAGGACAGGGAGGCCGCTATACTGGAAAGAGCGGATCAGCTCCGCTCACGATTGAACAACGCGGAAGCGGCCATGGCGGCGCTTACCGAAGCCGACCTTACCCCGGAGGTCTACGCAGGTCACGTGGCGGACCTGGACCAGATCCTGAGTCTGCACGATGACATCGTGGAGGCGGCGGCCGCAATAAGGGCGAGACAGGCTGGCGGACCAGCCCCTCGCACACCTGTTAGACAGGAAGGACCAGCGGTTACTGGTCGGCTCCCCACCCTTCAGCTGTCCCACTTTGGGGGTAGGATGGAGGAGTGGGTGGCATATAAAAATATGTTTGAGTCCCTGGTC
This sequence comes from Ephestia elutella, assembly GCA_018467065.1. Lineage (NCBI taxonomy): Eukaryota > Metazoa > Arthropoda > Insecta > Lepidoptera > Pyralidae > Ephestia > Ephestia elutella. The sequence continues at coordinate 9,117,052 of CM031565.1, read as the reverse complement.
GTAGCACGACAGGATTTGTCGAAGGCCCAGAAGATGGCCTACCTCCTCTCCACTCTGGAGGATGAAGCGCGGTCGCTCATCCAGCACCTCCGGGTGGAGGACGACCAGTACGATACGGCTTGGGAGTTATTGAACTCCCGCTACCAAAACTTACGTTTGTTAGCGGATGCGCACGCCGCACAGTTGATGGCCCTGCCCAAGGTGGCCAACAGGGCACAGTTGCGCCTGCAGTTGCTCACGCCCGTTACAGTGGCCTGTAACGCGCTCCGCACACTGGGGCTGCCGGTGGACCAATGGTCTTTTTTGTTGGTGCACATTGTATTGGGCAAATTGCCCAATGACATCCGCTCGCGGTTTGAGCGCGAAAATGCGGAGCGGGATAGCACCACCCTACCAACATTCACTGACTTGGTGAAGTTTTTGGAGTTTGAGGCACGGGCGGCTGAGAATACCATGACGGACTCAGCGCCATCCAGAGCGCCTGAACGCAGGCCCTTGGAACCCTCATGGCGAGGGAAGCCCCAACAGGGAAGGCAACCGCCACCGCGTGGAGCTGGTGCGCGGGTTGCACACACGGCAGCAGTCGCGAGGGACGCGGACTGCCTGCAATGTGGTCGGATGGGCCACAGCCTGCTGCAATGCAGGGACTGGCAGAGACTGCCAGTACAAGATAGGCGCCGCATGGCAAAGCGGCATGAACTTTGCTTTTACTGTTTGGGCAGTCACTATGCACGTGACTGTCCCAGGGCCATACCATGCAGTGCATGCCGTGGGCTGCACCACGTGATGCTCTGCATGAACCGGAACGGGGATGGCCCCCGGTTGTTGAGGCAGGGGTCCCCTATGGGCGGGGGCGCTCCTGCGCGAAGCCCTCCACCATCGGATGGAGGACGCGGCTTCGCTCGTCGCACCCCCCCTCGGGAGGGGGGTCGCGTTCCGGCGCGGGTCTTGGCGGACCGGGACCACGCGCCCCAAGGTCGTGGCCAGTATGTGGCTGGCCAGGCCCCGGATAGGGCCCCCATGGGCGGGGGCCCTAGATCGGACGTGAGAGTGGGGACACCCCCCTCCACGCGGGTTACCACTACCCACCACATGCAGCCGCAGCGGTTTTCTCCGCCGCTGCACGAGTACCCACGGCTGGAATACCACCCGCCGTACCATAGGTATGGCCGGGCCGCGGGTTATGCCCCCCCTCAGATGGGGATGTGCACTCGCCCGACATATTATCCGGGTCAGTGGCGCCCCCCTGGTTTGGAGAGAGTGGGGAGCCCGTAACTAGCTTGCTCCCTTGCTGGGACAGAGCCGCGGACGGTTCTGCTCCCTACCGCGGTGGTCCGCGTATGGGGTCGTGGGGGAAGCCATTAATTTGAGAGCTCTGTTGGACTCAGGGGCTCAAAGCAGTTTGGTTACCACTCGAGTGGCACGCCAGTTAGGTTTAGTCGTGGAAGACTCGCCTGTGCCACTTCTTGGAGTTGGTGGCATACAAGTGAAGTGTCTGACGGGCCAGACACTTGTCACCTTTTCTTCGCTGAAGTCCTCCACAATGAGGATCACGACTTCGGCTATGGTAATGGATACCATTGCGGGTTGGCACCCCTCGACAGACATACCGCCGGGTGTGTTGTCTTTGGTTTCGGGTCTGGATTTGGCCGACCCCTTTGTCTTTCATCCCGGCCCAGTGGACTTGCTCCTGGGCTCGGACGTATTGGGTTGGATTTTGTTGGGTACACAGAAGGCTCTGGGTTCGTCTTCACTGATGGCAGTGTCTACGATTTTTGGTTTTGCCCTGATGGGCCCTGTGTTTGATAATGGCACCGCGGAGGAGCCACCGGTTGCCGCATCTGCGTCCTTGGCCAAGACCATGCAAAGGTTTTGGGAGGTGGAGGAGCCACCTATGAGTTCCAGGATGGATCCGGAACACGCTGAGTGCGAAGCCTTCTTTCGATCAACCACGGAGAGGTTGCCCTCCGGTCGGTTTGTAACTAGATTACCATTTGTTGCTACACGTCCTAGCCTAGGGCAAAGTAGGGCGCTTGCGGAGAAACGACTGCTGTCCATGGAGCGACGTATGCAGCGTGACCACGTACTTCGCGATAAATATATTGAATTTATGCGCGAGTACGAGGATTTGGGTCACATGTCTCCGGCTCGAGTTGATTGGAGCTCAACTGAGCATTATTTTTTGCCCCACCACGCGGTGGTGAAGGCCTCAACGGGCAAGTTGCGGACTGTCTTTGATGGGTCCGCACCCACTTCGAACGGGGTTTCGTTGAATCTGTGTTTGCATTCGGGTCCCAAATTGCATAGGGACATAATTGACATCATCTTGAACTTTAGAAGACATCAAGTGGTTTTTGGTGCGGACATCCGGATGATGTTCCGCCAGACAGTCATACATCCTGAGGACAGGCGATTCCAGTTGATACTCTGGCGTGAGCGCCCTGAGGATCCTGTGACGGTGTATGAACTCAACACAAACACGTATGGTTTGAAATCTAGTCCCTATATCGCCATCAGATCATTGCTTGAATTGGCAGAGCGGGAACGGATCCGCTTTCCCCGTGGGGCTTCCGTGCTGTCACGTGACTTGTATGTCGATGACGTGTGCACCGGAGCCCAAAGTATTGAGGAGGCCCTCCTACTGCGGGATGAATTGATTGAAATATTGAAAACGGGTGGCTACGAGCTACGTAAGTGGTTGTCTAATGAGCCTAAAGTTCTAGAAGGGATCCCGGAGGATCACCAACAGAACCCTCACCTGTTTGAGGATGTGGATGATCCCAACAGGATAGCGGTGCTGGGCATGCAGTACCAGCCGCTAACCGATATTTTTACCTTCCAAGTGGACTTGGAAATACCAAAGGTCTGGACTAAGAGAACGGTGTTGTCAGTAATAGCTCGTATGTTTGATCCAAGCGGTTGGATCAGTCCAGTGATATTCTCTGCAAAGTGTCTTCTTCAGAGACTTTGGACTTTGGGCGTCTCGTGGGACGAGCCGCTGTTTGGCTCTCCATTGGATGATTGGCTCGAGTTGTTTTCATCGATTAAGGAAGTCAATCGGATTGCCTTGCCTCGTCGAATATTGCCCCCGGGAAATATCGAGCCAGCCTGCATGGCTTTTGTGACGCGTCGGAGCGAGGCTACGCCGCGTCAGTCTATATGCGGACAGTTGACGCCGATGGCCGGGTCAATGTCTCGCTTTTGTTAGGGAAGAGCAAGGTCGCCCCCATCAGGACTAGGCTGACTATTCCCAAGCTTGAGTTGAGTGGAGCTCACCTTCTCTCTAAATTGTTGCATCACGTTGCATGTGAGCTGGCGGCCACGGTCGAGATACGGGACATCTTCGCCTGGTCGGATAGCCAGGTCGCGCTTGCATGGTTGCGCGCGGCCCCACATACCTTGGAGGTTTTTGTGGGAAATCGGGTTTCCCAAATCCAGAATATCGGAATTGATATAACATGGAGACATGTGCCGGGAGAGCTTAACCCAGCGGACTGTGCTTCCCGAGGTTGTACGGCACCAGAATTGGTGTCACACCCGCTCTGGTGGGGTCCAGAGTGGCTGATGGGATCAGAAACTTCTTGGCCTGTCTGTCAGACAGATGTTACTTCTTTGAGTTTGACTGGGCTCCGTGTACATGCTGTAGTCGCTGAGACGACGTCGGAGCCGGATTGGCTACTTGCTCGGTATAGCAGCTTGGATAAGCTTCTGGGTGTTACCAGTTGGATTAAGCGTTTCATACATAATTGTAGAAACCCACAGGCAAAGCGGTTGGAGCCGATTGCAGGTGCAGAAGAGCGCCGGAGCGCATTGTTGCATTGGGTCCGTGTCGTGCAGACCGGACGGTTTGAGTCAGAGCTTCGTATTTTGCGCGACGGACGCGCTAAGTTGAAGGGCGCGGTCGCTCGTTTGAACCCGTACATCGACTCGGATGGGCTTCTTCGGGTTGGAGGCAGGCTCCGGAAGGCGGATCTTCCATATGAGACTCGCCATCCTCTGTTGTTGCCCAAGGGCGGACCCTTGGTGCAGCTTTTGGTGTCTGATCGACACATTCGCAACGCCCATGCTGGGTGCAATGCTTTGTTGGCTATTTTGCAACGCGAGTTTTGGATTTTGTCAGCCCGAAGAGCAATCCGTAGTGTCCTGTTTCGATGTATTGCATGTTATAGGTTGAAGGCATCCACGATGCAACCACAGATGGGTGATTTGCCCGCTGATCGAATCCGACCTTCGAGACCGTTTGACGGCGTTGGAACCGATTTTGCCGGTCCCTTTTCGATCAAGGCTTCTCCCTTTCGTAATGCCCGTATTGTGAAGGGCTATTTGTGTGTATTTGTTTGTTTGGCCACCAAGGCTGTCCATTTGGAGGTGGTATCGGCTCTGACTACGGAGGCCTTCGTCGCCGCGTTGGATCGCTTTGTTTCGCGTCGAGGTCTACCTTCCCTTATTAGGTCTGATAATGGCACAAACTATAAGGGAACTGTAAATTATCTTAAGGATGTTTCTGTGTTTATTGATAAAAATTGTACTAGTTTAAGTCAAATTGCTGCCCAAAGGGGAATAACCTGGAAGTTTAGTCCCCCAAGTTGCCCCCATTGGGGAGGGATTTTTGAAGCGGCTGTGAAATCCGCAAAGACCCACCTCCGCCGCATTATCGGAGAAACGGCTCTAACCTTTGAAGAGCTGGCCACAGTGTTTTGTAAAGTTGAGGCGGTCCTCAACTCTCGTCCTCTCTGTCCGCTATCTCCAGATCCAAATGACTTGGAAGCTCTCACCCCTGGTCATTTTTTGGTGGGAGGGCCGTTGAATGCCCTGCCCGAATACCCGTGGAAGGATGAACGCGTATATCGGTTGTCGCGTTTTCAAATGTTGCAGCAAATGAGCCAGGACTTTTGGCGTCGCTGGTCGCTTGAATATTTGCATTTGCTGCAGCAAAGAGTGAAGTGGACAGACAGGACTGAGCCTCCCAGGGAGGGTGATTTAGTATTGTTAAAAGAGGCAAATTTGCCCTCATTGCTTTGGCGACGAGCTCGCATATTACGTTTGATTCTTGGCGGAGATGGCACTCCGCGTGTGGCTGAGGTGTTGGTCGACGGTTCGATTTTAAGGAGAGGTGTGACCTCTCTCGCCCGCCTTCCCGTAGAGTAAGCTAGCGGTCTGCTTCTCAGACCGGGACGGGGGGATGTTTGTAATATATTGGGTAAAACTAAACGCAGGCGTTTCCTGTTATCGCCGCCAGGCGTTTTGGGGTTCTCACATTGCTCGCGTGGAATGGGTCGTGGACGGTCGCCATTGTCCTATGCGATATCGGTTTGATTTTTAATACGCGAGAGGCCCCGCGTTCTTTGATGGCTAATTGGCTTGATTTGTATTTGTGAATTTCCTGTTTGTTAAATAACTATTGAACTTTGTGTTTGTGTACCCGTCATTGTGACTTTCTCCTGTGGGATGTGACGCGTGGCTGCTCGCTCACATCTACCTGTTGCCGAGCCGATTTCGGGAAGAAATCTATTTATTTGTTCTGGGGAATTGAGATCTCATGGGTTAGGTAGGGTGATTAGGAATTCCCCCTTCCCGAAGACACTCAAGTTTGGATCCGAAGAAAAAGAAGATTTAGTTTGGTAAGTGATTTTCCATTGTAGTTAATTTATAGGTTAAGTTATTATATAGGGCCCTGTAGCTCCCTTCATAAGCTACGGTGGTAGCAGACTGCGTTAAGTTAGTTAGGTTTTAGTCGGGCAAACGTGGTGCCGCGTGGAGATTTTTTCCCGGTACTTATTTTTACCGGTGGTTTTTTCCCGGTGAAGTTCCGGTACAGAATTCTTCCCGCCGCTTCGTTTGTCCGGATTCTCTCTGCCACATTTTCTGGCAACAGACCGTAGTTGCTCTGCACAGAAACATAGCAATGTAATTGATTTAAATGGTATCTTTTATATGTTTCTTGCAATGCCATAGCGTAACCACGAAGTTGTTGACTCGTAGTCTTTGTATATGTAACCAGAAAAACCAGAAAATGTGCAGAGCAACTACGCTCTGCTGCCAGAAAATGTGCGCAGAGCGAATCCGGACAAACGAAGCGGCGGGAAGAATCCTGTACCGGAACTTCACCGGGAAAAAACCACCGGTAAAAAATAAGTACCGGGAAGAAATCTCCACGCGGCACCACGTTTGCCCGACTAAAACCTAAATAACTTAACGCAGTCTGCTACCACCGTAGCTTATGAAGGGAGCTACAGGGCCCTATATGATAACCTAACCTATAAATTAATTACACTTAAAAAACACTTACCAAGCTAAATCTTCTTTCTCTTCGGATCCAAACTTGAGTATCTTCGGGAAGGGGGAATTCCTAATCACCCTACCTAACCCTTGAGATCTCAATTCCCCAGGACAAATAAATAGATTTCTTCCCGAAATCGGCTCGGCAACAGGTAGATGTGAGCGAGCAGCCACGCGTCACATCCCACAGGAGAAAGTCACAATGACGGGTACACAAACACAAAGTTCAATAGTTATTTAACAAACAGGAAATTCACAAATACAACTCAAGTTAATTAGCAATCAAAGAACGCGGGCCCTCTCGCGTATTAAAAATCAAACCGATATCGCATAGGGCAATGCAATGGCGGCCGTCCGCGCGACGCCATCCACGCTAGCAGTGTGAAAACCCCGAACGCCCTCTGGCGGCAGCAATGCGAAACGCCTGCGTTTAGTTTTACCCAATATATTACAAACATCCCCCCGTCCCGGTCTGAGAAGCAGACCGCTAGCTTACTCTACGGGAAGGCGGGCGAGAGAGGTCACACCTCTCCTTAAAATCGAACCGTCGACCAACACCTCAGCCACACGCGGAGTGCCATCTCCGCCAAGAATCAAACGTAATATGCGAGCTCGTCGCCAAAGCAATGAGGGCAAATTTGCCTCTTTTAACAATACTAAATCACCCTCCTGGGAGGCTCAGTCCTGTCTGTCCACTTCACTCTTTGCTGCAGCAAATGCAAATATTCAAGCGACCAGCGACGCCAAAAGTCCTGGCTCATTTGCTGCAACATTTGAAAACGCGACAACCGATATACGCGTTCATCCTTCCACGGGTATTCGGGCAGGGCATTCAACGGCTCCTCCCACCAAAAAATGACCAGGGGTGAGAGCTTCCAAGTCATTTGGATCTGGAGATAGCGGACAGAGAGGACGAGAGTTGAGGACCGCCTCAACTTTACAAAACACTGTGGCCAGCTCTTCAAAAGTTAGAGCCGTTTCTCCGATAATGCGGCGGAGGGGGGTCTTTGCGGATTTCACAGCCGCTTCAAAAATCCCTCCCCAATGGGGGCAACTTGGGGGACTAAACTTCCAGGTTATTCCCCTTTGGGCAGCAATTTGACTTAAACTAGTACAATTTTTATCAATAAACACGGAAACATCCTTAAGATAATTTACAGTTCCTTTATAGTTTGTGCCATTATCAGACCTAATAAGGGAAGGTAGACCTCGACGCGAAACAAAGCGATCCAACGCGGCGACGAAGGCCTCCGTAGTCAGAGCCGATACCACCTCCAAATGGACAGCCTTGGTGGCCAAACAAACAAATACACACAAATAGCCCTTCACAATACGGGCATTACGAAAGGGAGAAGCCTTGATCGAAAAGGGACCGGCAAAATCGGTTCCAACGCCGTCAAACGGTCTCGAAGGTCGGATTCGATCAGCGGGCAAATCACCCATCTGTGGTTGCATCGTGGATGCCTTCAACCTATAACATGCAATACATCGAAACAGAACACTACGGATTGCTCTTCGGGCTGACAAAATCCAAAACTCGCGTTGCAAGATAGCCAACAAAGCATTGCACCCAGCATGGGCGTTACGAATGTGTCGATCAGACACCAAAAGCTGCACCAAGGGTCCGCCCTTGGGCAACAACAGAGGATGGCGAGTCTCATATGGAAGATCCGCCTTCCGGAGCCTGCCTCCAACCCGAAGAAGCCCATCCGAGTCGATGTACGGGTTCAAACGAGCGACCGCGCCCTTCAACTTAGCGCGTCCGTCGCGCAAAATACGAAGCTCTGACTCAAACCGTCCGGTCTGCACGACACGGACCCAATGCAACAATGCGCTCCGGCGCTCTTCTGCACCTGCAATCGGCTCCAACCGCTTTGCCTGTGGGTTTCTACAATTATGTATGAAACGCTTAATCCAACTGGTAACACCCAGAAGCTTATCCAAGCTGCTATACCGAGCAAGTAGCCAATCCGGCTCCGACGTCGTCTCAGCGACTACAGCATGTACACGGAGCCCAGTCAAACTCAAAGAAGTAACATCTGTCTGACAGACAGGCCAAGATGTTTCTGATCCCATCAGCCACTCTGGACCCCACCAGAGCGGGTGTGACACCAATTCTGGTGCCGTACAACCTCGGGAAGCACAGTCCGCTGGGTTAAGCTCTCCCGGCACATGTCTCCATGTTATATCAATTCCAATATTTTGAATTTGGGAAACCCTGTTTCCAACAAAAACCTCCAAGGTATGTGGGGCCGCGCGCAACCATGCAAGCGCGACCTGGCTATCCGACCAGGCGAAGATGTCCCGTATCTCGACCGTGGCCGCCAGCTCACTGGCAACGTGATGCAACAATTTAGAGAGAAGGTGAGCTCCACTCAACTCAAGCTTGGGAATAGTCAGCCTAGTCCTGATGGGGGCGACCTTGCTCTTCCCTAACAAAAGCGAGACATTGACCCGGCCATCGGCGTCAACTGTCCGCATATAGACTGACGCGGCGTAGCCTCGCTCCGACGCGTCACAAAAGCCATGCAGGCTGGCTCGATATTTCCCGGGGGCAATATTCGACGAGGCAAGGCAATCCGATTGACTTCCTTAATCGATGAAAACAACTCGAGCCAATCATCCAATGGAGGACCAAACAGCGGCTCGTCCCACGAGACGCCCAAAGTCCAAAGTCTCTGAAGAAGACACTTCGCAGAGAATATCACTGGACTGATCCAACCGCTTGGATCAAACATACGGGCTATTACGGACAACACCGTTCTCTTAGTCCAGACCTTTGGTATTTCCAAGTCCACTTGGAATGTAAAAATATCGGTTAGCGGCTGGTACTGCATGCCCAGCACCGCTATCCTGTTGGGATCATCCACATCCTCAAACAGGTGAGGGTTCTGTTGGTGATCCTCCGGGATCCCTTCTAGAACTTTAGGCTCATTAGACAACCACTTACGTAGCTCGTAGCCACCTGTCTTCAATATTTCAATCAATTCATCCCGCAGTAGGAGGGCCTCCTCAATACTTTGGGCTCCGGTGCACACGTCATCAACATACAAGTCACGTGACAGCACGGAAGCCCCACGGGGAAAGCGGATCCGTTCCCGCTCTGCCAATTCAAGCAATGATCTGATGGCGATATAGGGACTAGATTTCAAACCATACGTGTTTGTGTTGAGTTCATACACCGTCACAGGATCCTCAGGGCGCTCACGCCAGAGTATCAACTGGAATCGCCTGTCCTCAGGATGTATGACTGTCTGGCGGAACATCATCCGGATGTCCGCGCCAAAAACCACTTGATGTCTTCTAAAGTTCAAGATGATGTCAATTATGTCCCTATGCAATTTGGGACCTGAATGCAAACATAGATTCAACGAAACTCCGTTCGAAGTGGGTGCGGACCCATCAAAGACAGTCCGCAACTTGCCCGTTGAGGCCTTCACCACCGCGTGGTGGGGCAAAAAATAATGCTCAGTTGAGCTCCAATCAACTCGAGCCGGAGACATGTGACCCAAATCCTCGTACTCGCGCATAAATTCAATATATTTATCGCGAAGTACGTGGTCACGCTGCATGCGTCGCTCCATGGACAGCAGTCGTTTCTCCGCAAGCGCCCTACTTTGCCCTAGGCTAGGACGAGAGGCAACAAAGGGTAACCTAGTTACAAACCGACCGGAGGGCAACCTCTCCGTGGTTGATCGAAAAAGGGCTTCGCACTCAGCGTGTTCCGGATCCATCCTGGAACTCATAGGTGGCTCCTCCACCTCCCAAAACCTTTGCATGGTCTTGGCCAAGGACGCTGATGCGACGACCGGTGGCTCCTCCACGGTGCTATTATCAAACACAGGGCCCATCAGGGCAAGACCAAAAATCGTAGACACTGCCATCAGTGAAGACGAACCCAGAGCTTTCTGAGTACCCAACAAAATCCAACCCAATACGTCCGAGCCCAGGAGCAAGTCCACTGGGCCGGGATGAAAGACAAAGGGGTCGGCCAAATCCAGACCCGAAACCAAAGACAACACACCCGGCGGTATGTCTGTCGAGGGTGCCAACCCGCAATGGTATCCATTACCATAGCCGAAGTCGTGATCCTCATTGTGGAGGACTTCAGCGAAGAAAAAGGTGACAAGTGTCTGGCCCGTCAGACACTTCACTTGTATGCCACCAACTCCAAGAAGTGGCACAGGCGAGTCTTCCACGACTAAACCTAACTGGCGTGCCACTCGAGTGGTAACCAAACTGCTTTGAGCCCCTGAGTCCAACAGAGCTCTCAAATTAATGGCTTCCCCCCTACGACCCCATACGCGGACCACCGCGGTAGGGAGCAGAGCCGTCCGCGGCTCTGTCCCAGCAAGGGAGCAAGCTAGTTACGGGCTCCCCACTCTCTCCAAACCAGGGGCGCGCCACTGACCCGGATAATATGGCGGGCGAGTGCACATCCCCATCTGAGGGGGCATAACCCGCGGCCCGGCCATACATATGGTACGGCGGGTGGTACTCCAGCCGTGGGTACTCGTGCAGCGGCGGAGAAAACCGCTGCGGCTGCATGTGTTGGGTATTGGTAACCCGCGTGGAGGGGTGTCCCCACTCTCACGTCCGATCTAGGGCCCCCGCCCATGGGGGCCCTATCCGGGGCCTGGCCAGCTACATACTGGCCATGACCTTGGGGCGCGTGGTCCCGGTCCGCCAAGACCCGCGCAGGTACGCGACCCCCCTCCCGAGGTGGGGTGCGACGAGCGAAGCCGCGTCCTCCGTCCGGTGGTGGAGGGCTTCGCGCAGGAGCGCCCCCGCCCATAGGGGACCCCTGCCTCAACATCCGGGTGCCATCCCCGTTGCGGTTCATGCAAAGCATCGCGTGGTGCCGCCCACGGCATGCACTGCATGGTATGGCACTGGGACAGTCACGTGCATAGTGACTGCCCAAACAGTAAAAGCAAAGTTCATGCCGCCTTGCCATGCGGCGCCGATCTTGTACTGGCAGTCTCTGCCAGTCCCTGCATTGCAGCAGGCTGTGGCCCATCCGGCCACATTGCAGGCAGTCCGCGTCCCCCGCGACTGCTGCCGTGTGTGCAACCCGCACACCAGCTCCACGCGGTGGCGGTTGCCGTCCCTGTGGGGGCTTCCCTCGCCATGAGGGTTCCAAGGGCCTACGTTCAGGCGCTCTGGATGGCGCTGAGTCCGTCATGGTATTCTCAGCAGCCCGTGCCTCAAACTCCAAAAACTTCACCAAGTCAGTGAATGTTGGTAGGGTGGTGCTATCCCGCTCCGCATTTTCGCGCTCAAACCGCGAGCGGATGTCATTGGGCAATTTGCCCAATACAATGTGCACCAACAAAAAAGACCATTGGTCCACCGGCAGCCCCAGTGTGCGGAGCGCGTTACAGGCCACTGTAACGGGCGTGAGCAACTGCAGGCGCAACTGTGCCCTGTTGGCCACCTTGGGCAGGGCCATCAACTGTGCGGCGTGCGCATCCGCTAACAAACGTAAATTTTGGTAGCGGGAGTTCAATAACTCCCAAGCCGTATCGTACTGGTCGTCCTCCACCCGGAGGTGCTGGATGAGCGACCGCGCTTCATCCTCCAGAGTGGAGAGGAGGTAGGCCATCTTCTGGGCCTTCGACAAATCCTGTCGTGCTACGACCAGGGACTCAAACATATTTTTGTAGGCTACCCACTCCTCCATCCTACCCCCAAAGTGGGACAGCTGAAGGGTGGGGAGCCGACCAGTAACCGCTGGTCCTTCCTGTCTAACAGGTGTGCGAGGGGCTGGTCCGCCAGCCTGTCTCGCCCTTATTGCGGTCACCGCCTCCGCGATATCATCGTGCAGACTCAGGATCTGGTCCATGTCCGCCATGTGACCTGCGTAGGCCTCCGGGGTAAGATCGGCTTCGGTAAGCGCCGCCATGGCCGCTTCCGCGCTAATCAATCGTGAGTGGAGGTGATCCGCTCTTAGCAGTATGGCGCCCTCCCTGTCCTTCCGGGACAGGAGTCCTCCGGCCGTCACAAACCATCTCAATTCGTTGGCGAGTGTCGCCCTAGCATTGGAGGCCTTCGCCATCGCGTCAAGTCACAAACAAAAAATAACAAAAAGGTAAATAAAAAACAACAAAATCAAGCAACTACACGAAGAACCGCGGTAGGTATGAGAATGGCACAAACCCGGAACGCACGGTACAAACCGCAAACAAATACAAAAAAGGTTACAAATATTCTTATACAAACAAACTAAGAAAAATCTAATAATTTTTACAAACAATTAATTATTTTTTTTTACAAACGAACAAATAGAGGGTAGATAAACTACGCTCTGCTACCAGAAAATGTGCAGAGCAACTACGCTCTGCTGCCAGAAAATGTGCGCAGAGCGAATCCGGACAAACGAAGCGGCGGGAAGAATCCTGTACCGGAACTTCACCGGGAAAAAACCACCGGTAAAAAATAAGTACCGGAAGAAATCTCCACGCGGCACCACGTTTGCCCGACTAAAACCTAAATAACTTAACGCAGTCTGCTACCACCGTAGCTTATGAAGGGAGCTACAGGGCCCTATATGATAACCTAACCTATAAATTAATTACACTTAAAAAACACTTACCAAGCTAAATCTTCTTTCTCTTCGGATCCAAACTTGAGTATCTTCGGGAAGGGGGAATTCCTAATCACCCTACCTAACCCTTGAGATCTCAATTCCCCAGGACAAATAAATAGATTTCTTCCCGAAATCGGCTCGGCAACAGGTAGATGTGAGCGAGCAGCCACGCGTCACATCCCACAGGAGAAAGTCACAATGACGGGTACACAAACACAAAGTTCAATAGTTATTTAACAAACAGGAAATTCACAAATACAACTCAAGTTAATTAGCAATCAAAGAACGCGGGCCCTCTCGCGTATTAAAAATCAAACCGATATCGCATAGGGCAATGCAATGGCGGCCGTCCGCGCGACGCCATCCACGCTAGCAGTGTGAAAACCCCGAACGCCCTCTGGCGGCAGCAATGCGAAACGCCTGCGTTTAGTTTTACCCAATATATTACAAACAAATGTACTTTGTAAACCAAAGTTCTGCTCGAATACGAGAGAATTAAAAAGAGAGAAAATATCGGCTAATGTTCAAAGGTATATCAAAACTCTATTATAACCCATCTAAAAATAGTAAAACTACCAACGGTAAGCGCTAAGATTGCCGATGGACACGATATAAGAAAGAAAAATACACCCAGCACCATCACCGATGACAAACCTGTAAATAATATACAAATATTATCCCAATACTATAAACGTCTACAATCTATTAATGGCAATAAATTCGCCAAGTAAACCATAGTTGAACCACATAGTCGCTTACAGCTGAAGCGACACCGCTCGCGCTCGCCAAAAGAGGAAATTCTGACTTTGTACTAAGTTAGTATTCTGGATATACATTGTATTATGACAACATTAGATAGCACACAAGCTGAAACAACTGAAGATCAGATCTACCGTATGATTATACGAATGTTGCTATTGTGGAGCATGAGCGGAGTCGTTCAGATAATCATTTTAACATAAAACCCGAAAGTAACGCTCTACCTCAAAATGACGAACACTGGATCTGTAGTTAAAGTACATATTGTCCAACGAGTCGATGAGAGGAATAACAAGAGTAGCGTTCTTCTGTTTGATCCTCTGCAGTATGGGCCTGAGCCAATCGGCGCTGGGCTCGCAGTGGGCGTCCAGCACGACTATGATGTCAGCGGTGGCGTCGCGGGCGCCCTCTTGACGAGCATAAGTCAAACCTTTCCTGTTTACGTAGACAGGGTGCAAATATACATTATGGTATTGAAATTCGAGAAAAACACTAAGGCCGCATTAAACTTTGTACAACCCTTCATATTATTTCTTACTAGTGTAAACGGTATAGTAGTACGGTAAAGTGATGCGTTTCAAATGAGAATAGGAATGTCAACGACTGATCGCGACATATTGTTATGTTAACCCATGGCGTAGTACTAGTACTTGTTCTTTTTTGTATTCTGTGGTAGTAGTTCCAGGTGTATGCCATACTTATCAGCGAACTGCAATATGCCGTCGTTGATAGGCAATGATATTCCGATTCTTATTTGGAATTGGAAACGCATAGTACTAAGGTTGAGTTTGTCAGAGGACGCATTATTATTTATTTATGTCAACGGGGGATAGAGCAAAGATGGGGTTACCATCCTTGTCCTGAGACCGAAATTTTGAAAAAACCTAACCTCCCTTGAAGACTAAAAAGCCAATTGCGTCCTGAAGATGGATGAAACAATGCCATTGATATGGTTTAAAATTGGATGCATAACAATGCTTGTGACTATACTCTGAGAATAGTTTTGCTTTCGCAGAGCTGTAAAACCCTAGAAAGTATTAAAATTTAAAGTTACGTATTCTGAAAATTTTACCTCTTTCAAAATCATTTTATTTTTTGTAAAAAAAAAGCTGAAAAAAGTTGTAACAGCAAATTTTATCGATTTTAGTTTGCAACTTTGTTGTTTTTGTTGGTTCTATTTCCAGGACAATGTTACAGAACTAAAGTTGCAGATAAAATAATTTGCAAGGAAAAATGTTTTCACTAAACGTTAAAGTGTCCTTTCTATGCGACCAATAGTTTGGCAGATAAACCATAGTGATAATATCATCTGCAACCAAGATGGCGACCGCGGGACAAGGTTCATATCCCACATACTTCGATTTAACCTTAAATTAAATCCAATGGGTGATTTTCTGACAGCTAAATTTAGAAAAAAAAATCAGTATAAAAGGTCTCAACAGACGGCGTTTTATGAAAGCCGAGTCGTGTTAATGGCTGTACCTATATTGTGCGCTTTTTTTGTCAACCAGAGGCAGAAAAAATCACCTAACAGTTTGACAATTGCACAAATCAAAATATTAATACTTTTTAGATATTTTTTTGTTAAGATTTATTAAAAAAAAAAATGCCAATCCCATGCAATTTTACTATTTGTATGGACTCGCCTTTTACTAAGCGCCACCTATGAAGTCATCTGGAACTATTTTTTTTTATTTGGGTCTCGGAAAATCCCCCATTGATATAAAAAACAAACGCAAGCTAATCTAAAAACAAATGTAACATTATTATTGATAAATAAATTGCAAAAAAGTAGTATGTATTAGCATAATTGTGGTGCAAGTACAACCAGATGGACGAATGCAGTTAAACCACCAAAACATTTTTGCGAGGATATTTGTGTTTGTAATATATTGGGTAAAACTAAACGCAGGCGTTTCCTGTTATCGCCGCCAGGCGTTTCGGGGTTCTCACACTGCTAGCGCGAATGGCTCGCGGACGTCCGCCATTGCATTGTCCAGGGCGATATCGGTTTGATTTTAATACGCGGAGCGGTCTCGCGTCTTTTGCTTGTTGTTTAGTTTGAGTGATAATTGTGAATCTCCTGTTTGTTAAATAACTATTGAATTTGTGTTTGTGAAAAACTCTGTTATTGTGACTTTTTCTTGTGAGAGGTGAAACGTGGCTGGCTGTTCACATCTGACTGTTCCCGAGTGAAACTACGGGAAGAAATCTATTTAGTTGTCCTGGGGAATTGAGATCTCAAGGGTTAGGTAGGGTGATTAGGAATTCCCCCTTCCCGAAGACACTCAAGTTTGGATCCGAAGAGAAAGAAGATTTAATTTGGTAAGTGTTCAATTGTAGTTAATTTATAGGTTAGGTTATCATATAGGGCCCTGTAGCTCCCTTCATAAGCTACGGTGGTAGCAGACTGCGTATAGCTTAAGTTAGATTCTAGTCGGACAAGCGTGGTGTCGCGTGGAGATTTTTCCCGGTACTTATTTTTACCGGTGGTTTTTTCCCGGTGAAGTTCCGGTACAGAATTCTTCCCGCCGCTTCGTTTGTCCGGATTCTCGCTGCCACATTTTCTGGCAGCAGAGCGTAGTTGCTCTGCACATTTTCTGGTAGCAGAGCGTAGTTTATCTACCCTCTATTTGTTCGTTTGTAAAAAAATAATTAATTGTTTGTAAAAATTATTAGATTTTTCTTAGTTTGTTTGTATAAGAATATTTGTAACCTTTTTTGTATTTGTTTGCGGTTTGTACCGTGCGTTCCGGGTTTGTGTCATTCTCATACCTACCGCGGTTCTTCGTGTAGTTGCTTGATTTTGTTGTTTTTTATTTACCTTTTGTTATTTTTTGTTTGTGACTTGACGCGATGGCGAAGGCCTCCAATGCTAGGGCGACACTCGCCAACGAATTGAGATGGTTTGTGACGGCCGGAGGACTCCTGTCCCGGAAGGACAGGGAGGGCGCCATACTGCTAAGAGCGGATCACCTCCACTCACGATTGATTAGCGCGGAAGCGGCCATGGCGGCGCTTACCGAAGCCGATCTTACCCCGGAGGCCTACGCAGGTCACATGGCGGACATGGACCAGATCCTGAGTCTGCACGATGATATCGCGGAGGCGGTGACCGCAATAAGGGCGAGACAGGCTGGCGGACCAGCCCCTCGCACACCTGTTAGACAGGAAGGACCAGCGGTTACTGGTCGGCTCCCCACCCTTCAGCTGTCCCACTTTGGGGGTAGGATGGAGGAGTGGGTAGCATATAAAAATATGTTTGAGTCCCTGGTCGTAGCACGACAGGATTTGTCGAAGGCCCAGAAGATGGCCTACCTCCTCTCCACTCTTGAGGATGAAGCGCGGTCGCTCATCCAGCACCTCCGGGTGGAGAACGACCAGTACGACACGGCTTGGGAGTTATTGAACTCCCGCTATCAAAACTTACGTTTGTTAGCGGATGCGCACGCCGCACAGTTGATGGCCCTGCCCAAGGTGGCCAACAGGGCACAGTTGCGCCTGCAGTTGCTCACGCCCGTTACAGTGGCCTGTAACGCGCTCCGCACACTGGGGCTGCCGGTGGACCAATGGTCCTTTTTGCTGGTGCACATTGTATTGGGCAAATTACCCAATGACATCCGCTCGCGATTTGAGCGCGAGAATGCGGAACGGGATAGCACCACCCTACCAACATTCACTGACTTGGTGAAGTTTTTGGAGTTTGAGGCACGGGCTGCTGAGAATACCATGACGGACTCAGCGCCATCCAGAGCGCCTGAACGTAGGCCCTTGGAACCCTCATGGCGAGGGAGGCCCCAACAGGGACGGCAACCGCCACCGCGTGGAGCTGGTGCGCGGGTTGCACACACGGCAGCAGTCGCGAGGGACGCGGACTGCCTGCAATGTGGTCGGATGGGCCACAGCCTGCTGCAATGCAGGGACTGGCAGGGACTGCCAGTACAAGATCGGCGCCGCATGGCAAAGCGGCATGAACTTTGCTTTTATTGTTTGGGCGGTCACTATGCACGTGACTGTCCCAGTGCCATACCATGCAGTGCATGCCGTGGGCGGCACCACGCGATGCTTTGCATGAACCGAAACGGGGATGGCACCCGGATGTTGAGGCAGGGGTCCCCTATGGGCGGGGGCGCTCCTGCGCGAAGCCCTCCACCACCGGACGGAGGACGCGGCTTCGCTCGTCGCACCCCCCCTCGGGAGGGGGGTCGCGTACCTGCGCGGGTCTTGGCGGACCGGGACCACGCGCCCCAAGGTCATGGCCAGGATGTAGCTGGCCAGGCCCCGGATAGGGCCCCCATGGGCGGGGGCCCTAGATCGGACGTGAGAGTGGGGACACCCCCCTCCACGCGGGTTACCAATACCCAACACATGCAGCCGCAGCGGTTTTCTCCACCGCTGCACGAGTACCCACGGCTGGAGTACCACCCGCCGTACCATAGGTATGGCCGGGCCGCGGGTTATGCCCCCCCTCAGATGGGGATGTGCACTCGCCCGACATATTATCCGGGTCAGTGGCGCCCCCCTGGTTTGGAGAGAGTGGGGAGCCCGTAACTAGCTTGCTCCCTTGCTGGGACAGAGCCGCGGACGGTTCTGCTCCCTACCGCGGTGGTCCGCGTATGGGGTCGTGGGGGGGAAGCCATGAATTTGAGAGCTCTGTTGGACTCAGGGGCTCAAAGCAGTTTGGTTACCACTCGAGTGGCACACCAGTTAGGTTTAGTCGTGGAAGACTCGCCTGTGCCACTTCTTGGAGTTGGTGGCATACAAGTGAAGTGTCTGACGGGCCAGACACTTGTCACCTTTTCTTCGCTGAAGTCCTCCACAATGAGGATCACGACTTCGGCTATGGTAATGGATACCATTGCGGGTTGGCACCCCTCGACAGACATACCGCCGGGTGTGTTGTCTTTGGTTTCGGGTCTGGATTTGGCCGACCCCTTTGTCTTTCATCCCGGCCCAGTGGACTTGCTCCTGGGCTCGGACGTATTGGGTTGGATTTTGTTGGGTACCCAGAAAGCTCTGGGTTCGTCTTCACTGATGGCAGTGTCTACGATTTTTGGTTTTGCCCTGATGGGCCCTGTGTTTGATAATGGCACCGCGGAGGAGCCACCGGTTGTCGCATCTGCGTCCTTGGCCAAGACCATGCAAAGGTTTTGGGAGGTGGAGGAGCCACCTATGAGTTCCAGGATGGATCCGGAAGACGCTGAGTGCGAAGCCCTTTTTCGATCAACCACGGAGAGGTTGCCCTCCGGTCGGTTTGTAACTAGGTTACCTTTTGTTGCCTCTCGTCCTAGCCTAGGGCAAAGTAGGGCGCTTGCGGAGAAACGACTGCTGTCCATGGAGCGACGCATGCAGCGTGACCACGTACTTCGCGATAGATATATTGAATTTATGCGCGAGTACGAGGATTTGGGTCACATGTCTCCGTCTCGAGTTGATTGGAGCTCAACTGAGCATTACTTTTTGCCCCACCACGCGGTGGTGAAGGCCTCAACAGGCAAATTGAGGACCGTCTTCGATGGGTCCGCACCCACTTCGAACGGGGTTTCGTTGAATCTATGTTTGCATTCAGGTCCCAAATTGCATAGGGACATAATTGACATCATCTTGAACTTTAGAAGACATCAAGTGGTTTTTGGTGCGGACATCCGGATGATGTTCCGCCAGACAGTCATACATCCTGAGGACAGGCGATTCCAGTTGATACTCTGGCGTGAGCGCCCTGAGGATCCTGTGACGGTGTATGAACTCAACACAAACACGTATGGTTTGAAATCTAGTCCCTATATCGCCATCAGATCATTGCTTGAATTGGCAGAGCGGGAACGGATCCGCTTTCCCCGTGGGGCTTCCGTGCTGTCACGTGACTTGTATGTTGATGACGTGTGCACCGGAGCCCAAAGTATTGAGGAGGCCCTCCTACTGCGGGATGAATTGATTAAAATATTGAAGACAGGTGGCTACGAGCTACGTAAGTGGTTGTCTAATGAGCCTAAAGTTCTAGAAGGGATCCCGGAGGATCACCAACAGAACCCTCACCTGTTTGAGGATGTGGATGATCCCAACAGGATAGCGGTGCTGGGCATGCAGTACCAGCCGCTAACCGATATTTTTACATTCCAAGTGGACTTGGAAATACCAAAGGTCTGGACTAAGAGAACGGTGTTGTCCGTAATAGCCCGTATGTTTGATCCAAGCGGTTGGATCAGTCCAGTGATATTCTCTGCAAAGTGTCTTCTTCAGAGACTTTGGACTTTGGGCGTCTCGTGGGACGAGCCGCTGTTTGGCTCTCCATTGGATGATTGGCTCGAGTTGTTTTCATCGATTAAGGAAGTCAATCGGATTGCCTTGCCTCGTCGAATATTGCCACCCGGGAAATATCGAGCCAGCCTGCATGGCTTTTGTGACGCGTCGGAGCGAGGCTACGCCGCGTCAGTCTATATGCGGACAGTTGACGCCGATGGCCGGGTCAATGTCTCGCTTTTGTTAGGGAAGAGCAAGGTCGCCCCCATCAGGACTAGGCTGACTATTCCCAAGCTTGAGTTGAGTGGAGCTCACCTTCTCTCTAAATTGTTGCATCACGTTGCCAGTGAGCTGGCGGCCACGGTCGAAATACGGGACATCTTCGCCTGGTCGGATAGCCAGGTCGCGCTTGCATGGTTGCGCGCGGCCCCACATACCTTGGAGGTTTTTGTGGGAAATCGGGTTTCCCAAATCCAGAATATCGGAATTGATATAACATGGAGACATGTGCCGGGAGAGCTTAACCCAGCGGACTGTGCCTCCCGAGGTTGTACGGCACCAGAATTGGTGTCACACCCGCTCTGGTGGGGTCCAGAGTGGCTGATGGGATCAGAAACTTCTTGGCCTGTCTGTCAGACAGACGTTACTTCTTTGAGTTTGACTGGGCTCCGTGTACATGCTGTAGTCGCTGAGACGACGTCGGAGCCGGATTGGCTACTTGCTCGGTATAGCAGCTTGGATAAGCTTCTGGGTGTTACCAGTTGGATTAAGCGTTTCATACATAATTGTAGAAACCCACAGGCAAAGCGGTTGGAGCCGATTGCAGGTGCAGAAGAGCGCCGGAGCGCATTGTTGCATTGGGTCCGTGTCGTGCAGACCGGACGGTTTGAGTCAGAGCTTCGTATTTTGCGCGACGGACGCGCTAAGTTGAAGGGCGCGGTCGCTCGTTTGAACCCGTACATCGACTCGGATGGGCTTCTTCGGGTTGGAGGCAGGCTCCGGAAGGCGGATCTTCCATATGAGACTCGCCATCCTCTGTTGTTGCCCAAGGGCGGACCCTTGGTGCAGCTTTTGGTGTCTGATCGACACATTCGTAACGCCCATGCTGGGTGCAATGCTTTGTTGGCTATTTTGCAACGCGAATTTTGGATTTTGTCTGCCCGAAGAGCAATCCGTAGTGTCCTGTTTCGATGTATTGCATGTTATAGGTTGAAGGCATCCACGATGCAACCACAGATGGGTGATTTGCCCGCTGATCGAATCCGACCTTCGAGACCGTTTGACGGCGTTGGAACCGATTTTGCCGGTCCCTTTTCGATCAAGGCTTCTCCCTTTCGTAATGCCCGTATTGTGAAGGGCTATTTGTGTGTATTTGTTTGTTTGGCCACCAAGGCTGTCCATTTGGAGGTGGTATCAGCTCTGACTACGGAGGCCTTCGTCGCCGCGTTGGATCGCTTTGTTTCGCGTCGAGGTCTACCTTCCCTTATTAGGTCTGATAATGGCACAAACTATAAGGGAACTGTAAATTATCTTAAGGATGTTTCTGTGTTTATTGATAAAAATTGTACTAGTTTAAGTCAAATTGCTGCCCAAAGGGGAATAACCTGGAAGTTTAGTCCCCCAAGTTGCCCCCATTGGGGAGGGATTTTTGAAGCGGCTGTGAAATCCGCAAAGACCCACCTCCGCCGCATTATCGGAGAAACGGCTCTAACTTTTGAAGAGCTGGCCACAGTGTTTTGTAAAGTTGAGGCGGTCCTCAACTCTCGTCCTCTCTGTCCGCTATCTCCAGATCCAAATGACTTGGAAGCTCTCACCCCTGGTCATTTTTTGGTGGGAGGGCCGTTGAATGCCCTGCCCGAATACCCGTGGAAGGATGAACGCGTATATCGGTTGTCGCGTTTTCAAATGTTGCAGCAAATGAGCCAGGACTTTTGGCGTCGCTGGTCGCTTGAATATTTGCATTTGCTGCAGCAAAGAGTGAAGTGGACAGACAGGACTGAGCCTCCCAGGGAGGGTGATTTAGTATTGTTAAAAGAGGCAAATTTGCCCTCATTGCTTTGGCGACGAGCTCGCATATTACGTTTGATTCTTGGCGGAGATGGCACTCCGCGTGTGGCTGAGGTGTTGGTCGACGGTTCGATTTTAAGGAGAGGTGTGACCTCTCTCGCCCGCCTTCCCGTAGAGTAAGCTAGCGGTCTGCTTCTCAGACCGGGACGGGGGGATGTTTGTAATATATTGGGTAAAACTAAACGCAGGCGTTTCCTGTTATCGCCGCCAGGCGTTTCGGGGTTCTCACACTGCTAGCGCGAATGGCTCGCGGACGTCCGCCATTGCATTGTCCAGGGCGATATCGGTTTGATTTTAATACGCGGAGCGGTCTCGCGTCTTTTGCTTGTTGTTTAGTTTGAGTGATAATTGTGAATCTCCTGTTTGTTAAATAACTATTGAATTTGTGTTTGTGAAAAACTCTGTTATTGTGACTTTTTCTTGTGAGAGGTGAAACGTGGCTGGCTGTTCACATCTGACTGTTCCCGAGTGAAACTACGGGAAGAAATCTATTTAGTTGTCCTGGGGAATTGAGATCTCAAGGGTTAGGTAGGGTGATTAGGAATTCCCCCTTCCCGAAGACACTCAAGTTTGGATCCGAAGAGAAAGAAGATTTAATTTGGTAAGTGTTCAATTGTAGTTAATTTATAGGTTAGGTTATCATATAGGGCCCTGTAGCTCCTTCATAAGCTACGGTGGTAGCAGACTGCGTTAAGTTAGTTAGGTTTTAGTCGGGCAAACGTGGTGCCGCGTGGAGATTTTTTCCCGGTACTTATTTTTACCGGTGGTTTTTTCCCGGTGAAGTTCCGGTACAGAATTCTTCCCGCCGCTTCGTTTGTCCGGATTCTCGCTGCCACATTTTCTGGCAGCAGAGCGTAGTTGCTCTGCACAATTTGTATACTATAGATGTTTATTACTTACTTACTGGCTTTTGCCCGTGGCTTCGCCCGCGTGAATTTCCCACGGGAACAGTGCTTTTCCCCGGGATGAAAGATACCCTATGTCCTTCTCAGTACTTCTAATCTAATGCAATGTGTATGCATAATTTCAGAAAGATTGGTTCAGTAGATAAAGCGTGGAGAGGTAACAAACAAACTCAATTTACAGGATAGGATTAAAAAAATACTGGAACAAGAATGTTATTTGATTGGAAGTTTTCCTATCTTTGGATTTAAGTCAAAACGATGGTTTAAAAAATCTATGCCATCAAATAATGATTCCGATCTTGGTTTATTATAATTAAATCAATATTAATAGCCATCGCAATTTTGGATTGTTAGTGTCATAAAAATCTTAGCTGTCGAATTTTGGCTTTACTTATATTAACTTAAAATTAAATTATTATTTAATTTAATATGTTTGTTGTGATGCAATTTGTATAGTCAGACTATACAACAGCTACAAAGTAAGCCATTCAAGTGGTTAAGTTTTGGAAAAATATGATTTGACCTGTCGTCTTCAACTTCTGTCGTTTATGTTAGTACAAGTATGCGGGTACGATGTGGGTGCGTTAGTTCTAAAGTCCGTGAGTGTCGGTATGGTGGTTTTTCATTATATCTAATTAAACCCAATAAACAAAACATTGAAAATAAATGAAAAAAATCAATAAATTTACTATTAATTATAAAACAAATTTTAAAATCGTAATTTTCGATCGCAAAACGCCAACTGCGCAAAATGTACAACCGACAACAAAAATAATATTATCGTACAAAATTATTTTTTTTATTATTTTTGTGAAACTGAATTAAATGGATAATACAAAATTTATTAAACACGAACGTACTCGAAAATGTTATCGCTCAGAATATACTTCTCACTTATCTACGAGAAAAGCTGAATATTTTATTGATACTATACTATATACGAGTAGGTATCAATGTTTATGGTCTGAAGACCTCACAACAGAAGTGAAAACTTCATCAAGACGGACGAGGTCCCTTCGTCGACGTTTACCCGAACGAGCGTTACATAGCCGAGCCGACTCAGTCTCAATCAAAACAAAATAAAGTGCGCCTAAAGAAATTTTCACTTCAAACTTCAACAATTACTTTTTTCCAGAATACTGAAAACTGTCCACTACGCCCACTACCTTCATAACGAATGCGCCTGAGTAGGCAAAGTCGCTCGCAGCCAGATTAGTGATCATGGGAGCGAGGACTGCGTTCCTCCTCTGTTTGATCATGTGCAGCAGAGGTCGCAACCAGTCGTCATTTGGTTCACAGTGGGCGTCCAGAAACACCATGACGTCACCTGTGGCTTCGCGGCTGCCTTTTGAGCGCGATTGGGCGATCCCTACCCTGCGCAAGGGCACCCATAGATATTACTCTACTATTACAGTTGTCGACCTCCGGGGCGCAGTGGTAAAGTCCTTGCGGGGAACAGTTTGTATGATTTAATTATTATTGATACTTGATCCCCTACTTACTACAAACCGTCTATTGCTCTTTTGATCTCTGACTGCTAACATTTATTTCCCAATTACATAACCACTAATTGATATTAGATCCCCTACTATATAATATAATAACATAACAAAGTCTAAACTAAAGCCTTGCAATGATAGTTTGGTTGGATGATATTACTGAGCAACAAGCTCTTTGCTCCATATTGTGATATACCATTATGTTTATGGGTAATAAAGTTTTGTTATGATAGAAAGGTATTATAACCGATTAGATTACTTCAGAATCAAGATCCGCCATATTTCCAAACCCCACGCCCCGTCAAGTTCGAACCAAATAGAATGGCGGTTCTGAACTTAGTCATAAGTCGCGCAGTAGCGAATTTTAGGTGTCAGCAGGGCGTAAGAGCGCGGGGAAGGTGAGTCACACCCGCCCCCTAGCAGACCGCCGCCCGCCGCTCGGACCTGCGCGGCGGAGACAACCAAGATCACAGCCGTCTTTCTATTTGATTCTAACTGTATCTACCTCAGCATCATTGGCCCCAGGGTTATACTCAAAGTTCTTGTTGTCCACCATATCGATCATGGGCGTGAGGACTGCGTTCCTCTTCTCCTTGAGCCTGTGCAGCAGAGGTCGCAACCAGTCGCGGTTGGGTTCGCAGTGAGCATCCAGGAAGATGATGACGTCACCGAGCGCTCTGCGGGTGCCCGCGTGACGCGCTTGCGTCAAACCCCGACTGGGTAACAATTTACAATCACAGAACAGAAATCCGATAAACTTAATAGAACTAGTATATAAATGGTTTCGGCTGTATTTTAATCGATAATGAATATCACTCGTAGCTCAATAAAAACATAGCAATAATTTTAAATTTAAATTCAAACGGATATTTTATTTGATTAAGTGTGAGCAAGCGATCGTTGGTACTTTAGAGACCTATGCAGTTTATATATCAGGCGTGGCGTGTCAGGAGTGATTTTATAATGAAAAGAACCACTAAGTTATGACAGATCCTTGCTTATAAAGATAAAAACCAACCACAGACCATGCTGCGATTGAAAAATAAAAGTACCATATGCGTGTAAATATCCATTGGCAATCTAAAACTTTGATAGGCAAGACAATTGCTTATCATACAAAAAGACTATTGCGTTGGAACACAATGATAGAATTAGGGATCAACCTATTGAACCTATTACATGTCGTGGTGAATATAATTGTTCCTATTAATAAACGTGAACTGTTATACTTTTGGTGTGTCATGTCACAGGAACACTTACAATTTATTCGCGACCCTGCCATGATCAAGAGAACACCTATATCAGTTTTATTATAGTAGTGTATACAGTCTCCTGTTCCCCCACCCATGTAGTAGGGACGACAGCCGGACAGAGCGAGAGCTTTATGAATGAATGTCCTGTACAACTTTAAAAGAGCTACTTGGCAATTTAGTCGCAACTAAAATGGCATGACGGTACACAAAAGAAAGAGAAGTTGTAGGACTTCCTGTTCTACTAATGTATACCTGCATCCCTTTCTAGTTGCAACAAATTGTTGGTCAGGTGCAGATTGCAATTATACCAATGTAATAGTCGAGTCCCCACTACCCGCGAGTACGCACGCAAACAAGTAAGCGGGTCACCTGATAGTAGACTCGTTTTTTGAAGTTTACCAATCCAGGGTACAATAAAGTATCCGACTAATAAAAAATATTTCACGGAAGTGCCTCCGTAATTACATATAATCGCGGAACTTGCCATGAATCTTTCAATTAATGGAGTTGCATCTATGTGTCCGAAGCAACACTGGACTGCTTATCTCTAGTGAAGCTGCGGCCAGGATGGATGCAAATTCATTGAAACGTCAGCCGCAACAAATAAGGTTCATGATAAGTCCAGTTACAAATTGTAAAAAGCGCAAAAGGATCAAAACAGATAAGTTTATTAGGGTCTACTTAATAGGTTTTGAATATGTCCTGAAGCTGTATCATAATGGGTTTATGACGCATCATTATAACTATTGCCGTAAACGGGTTAATTTGAAAGTTGAACGCACCACCCCGCCAATCGGTCAATTGTTGGGGCTGAGGAGAATAGCATACGTTCTCGTCAGAAATGCAGTACATTGGTAACGGGCAATGTGAGGACGTATACCTACATAGTCATTAGAAATAGAGCAACGCAGCAATCGGCCACTGATTTTATACATAAAGTAAATTTCGTAATTTTACCAAAGCCGTAGAAATCTACTACTTGTCGTTCCTACCAGCGCGATAATTTCCAATCTGGATCATTTACCTACCCACAAAATGCCCGACTTCCTTGTAGCTGGATACTGGTAAAAGGTCTTTTCCACGGGATAAAATCATGGTGGTAACCGGCTAAGTAACTACCATCGCGACACTTTTCAATCGTTCAAGGTTTATGTTGCTTGATTATACACCCGCAAAATCGTCCAGCTTCCCTGTAGCTGAACAGTATATATTAGGGTCAATTCCACGCTTTAAAACGGAGTGTGATGAGAGGGTTCCTCAAGCGGAGCGGTAGGGCAATCCGGCGTAATGCAATCCGAAATATGACAGAACGCCCCGAACTCTCGAAGGTCTTTGCCACACTTAAGGACGAATTTGTCTGGGTTCAAGCCAGATTTAAATCTTTGGTACAGGCAATAGCCGCACATAGGCGAAGACTTTTTCCATGGTAAAACAAAAGACGGTCTACTGTTTCATCACAAACAAACGACGACGCAAGAAACCCACACATAGACAAGAAGAGAGTACGTACCGCACTGGCAGCCTGAGGATCCTGATCATGTCGTGTGGCAGACGAGTCTTGATGTAGTAGCTGAGCTTGCCCTTCAGCTCCGGCAGCGTAGAGCAGTCGTCCACCAGTATGATCTCCTTGATGTACAGGTACGGCGAGTTCTCCGGTTGGTCTTTGTAACCTACGGAGATAATTCATCGTCATGTCCCCATAAGGAAAGCCAGTGCCCCAGAAGTAAGAAAAAAATATTTTTGTTTTTTATACATTTCATTAACTATTATAAAAGGTTACTCATCATAAGTATGTATATAATAGTAATAAAAATAATTATCTCTACTATAGTATAACACGAATAGAGTAGTCTTTGTGAATCCAGTCAAGGAGCAACTAAACTCGTCGATGATGTTCGCGTCCGTGTGAATGCTGGCCGCCATTGAAAATATAGTGTAACAGAATCTTTTGTGGTAAGAAAACGAACTTCTTCTTCGTGCCGTGTCGATGCCATTCCAACAATATATTTAAGTTTTACCCGAAAAGTGTTCTGCCACTTTCACAGCCCGAAAGCTAAAGCTATTAAAATGTGTAATTTAATACGGACGCAAGTCTGAAATAAATCGATTTAATACGTAGGTGGTACCACTCAGATGTCAAAAGATCCTTAAGTCCACCTTTCTTAAATTTAAGATTAAGATCTTAAGTTTCAATAAAATAACTTGACTTGTCGCACTGTCATTTCACTCACCCAACTTCATCTTCCTCCCCGTGTCTTTCTCGACGAAGTTCGCCTTAGTGTACCAGGGGTGGTCCCTGCGCACGCTGTTGAGCACGGTCCAGATGGTGCGCAGGACCACCGAGTACGGCTCGTTGTGGAAAATGATGATGACGGAGGCGGATGGCAGCTCCGCGTCGTACACCAGCCGCTGGCAGGACGGATTGCGGAAGTCTGCGGAGGGAATTCAGGTTATGGGATAATTCTTAATTTTTTTCTGTATTCTTATTATAGCGGGCCGTGTAAGTGGCCCGGACGGGGCACGGATCCGAGACGTTACGTACATACATTTTGTATGAAGCAATTATTATTACACAGTGCATGATCAGCGTCCCGTCCGGGCCCGCTCGACGTTCGTCTACACAACGGGTAGTACTTATATAAATTCTGTGACAATGGTTGTTGCACGCTGCCGTAGGTATAATAATAATATGAACAGTGCAGCACGGACGGGCCCCGGCCCATCCCCGCCCCGCCCGGGCACGGTCAGCCCTGCCAAGATTTTCCCTTATCATTTGTGGTCGTGGTCGTCTAGTTTAGGCGATGACTGTCAGAAACGCATAACGACCAATTAGCGATTTGTCAGACATATACATAAATACATTCTGACGTTATACGGCTCTGACAATACGCGAATCTGTCATTTTGCGTTTGTGACATTAATCGCCGTCTAAACCTTCTAAACTTAGCTTGTGCCTTCGATTTCGTCTGCGCGTAATTTACTATTTTCAATATCTCAGTTTCTAAGCGGCGGCGTATCATGATGAAACCTACTACGCCAGATTTTAAGTTAGACATTTAAAAAAAACCGCATCAAATTTCGTCCAGTAGTTTTCGCGTGATGCGCGTATAAACTTAAAGACCGACAAAATATGGAAAAAAATAGTTTGAGCTTCATTATCATTATCAGCCTGTAGCAGTCCACTGCTGGACATAGGCCTCTCCCAAAGTGCGCCATTGCCGCCGGTTTTGCGTTTTCGCCTCCAGTTATTCCCTGCATTCTTACCACATGAGTAGTTATAGTTTTAAGTAATCTGTGTTCTTACGCAGATCATCGCACCATCTCGCCAGGGGGTGTCGTTTGGGCTTCTATTGGTCCTATTTTTTAAGCCCTATAAAGACCTCTCATAAATATTTTCTAAAATACCTATGGCCTATGCAAGACACAAACTAGTTACAGTGTTATTATAGAGAGTAAGTGAGTAATAAGAGTAGAGTAAGTAAGATACAGATTAAAAATCTCAATTTTAAGTACATTATTTAAGTAATCTCAATTTTAAGTATGCGGGTATTGTATTGTACAATAACCCGCGTCCTCCAAAATATGTGTCATAAGAAACGCATAATGTTAACGAGTTCTGATAACACGTCTCATTGCATACATGCTGATAAAAACAAATATATACTTTATTTCAGTGAGACTCAAATCATAATAGCTTTTCCCACGGCTTCAAATGCGTAACTACATACTGCTTCTCCGTGGAAAACATGTAATGAATGAATGAATGTCTGAATGTGTTGTTGGCGTTCCCGAAAATTCAAAATTTCTAGTGTGCTATTATTTGTGAAGACCATTGGCTTTGAAATTTGTATTTTATTACTATCATATTAATCTAGCTGTTGGTCTTCCGAATGTATAAAATAAAGTAATGCTGGAGATAAAATAAATCCTACTAGTGGCGCCCTGGGGCTTCGCACCCATGGGAATTTTGGGATAAAAAGTACCCTATTGTCGAATAGATGATGTGTAATCATGCAAAATAAACCTAAGAAAATCAACACATCCAAACTTTCGCATTTTCAACATGAATGGGAGTTCATCTCCGTATCTTCAATACAAGTCAAGTAAACTTTTTTTTCTCCATTGTCCTATTATGTAAACAATGTTCACAGTACTTTTTGTTAAATTTTGTTTAAAATAAATCAAATATTAGTTCAAACCTAAACATTCTAAAGTAAAACATTTATTAAGCAGGAAAGTAGTTTCCTAAAAAGTCTATTTTAATTTATATTGTTGTACAATCATAAAAAGACCTGGTAAGATTGTTTACATAATAGAACAATTATGAAAAAATGGACTTTAGGTAACTATTTGTTCAGTTCAGATCATACATTACAAACATACAAATCTTTTGCCTTTATCAAAGAAAGTTTTTCTCCAATTTTTCTCTCAAATTTTAGCTCATAAAGAATGCAGGTTTCCTCCCAAATTTTTTCTTCATCAGAAGCAAGTGGAAGTTATCCATCCATAAGGAAGGCTCACAAAAATAATTCAAGATAGAATAGCTGAGTGGGCAGGGCACACGCATGTCTCGATATTGCAATGTACTGCAAGATTTGTTGAACACATCGGAACGGTTGCGCAAAAATGCCTTATTGTGACGTGACCTCGTTTACCAATTTGTTTCAGTGCATGTCAAATTACTATTTCATAAGTATTGATGTAATATTGGGGGCGTGCTCGCAAAAGACCCCTTATGCAAAAATTGGCACGGGCGATTAATGCACTCGCCATTCTATCTTGATTTATTTCTGTGGGAAGGCCAGTGCCAGAGCAGAAGGGTTTTCCTAAAATGGACTGCTATATATTCCATTCCCTATAGGGTGAATTCAAAAACATTTGCATTCTTTCTACTGGTAAAGGTACAAATGAATGTTAGCACCTTTTTGAATGGGTCCAACTCTGATATATATATATAAAAAAATCAGTTGTGCCATATTTACAATTTCTACTCTAATTTGATTAAAACTAACGTGAGAAACATTCATCCGGCTAACAAGACGCGTGAGTATCCGTATCAAAATCATTATGAATTTCTACTCTCCCAAAATGGAACAAAACAGCAATTTTTTTTAAATTGTTCACTTAATTTAACTGGTGCAATAAAGTTTAAATAAATAAATGCCTGTTTTACATCGAATGAAATAAAACTGCTTCTGCACATACTACACTTATATCTTTGTAACTGATTTTGATGCTGTTCTCACTATCGTTCACTTTTATTCCTGATGGTTTATAGGTGTATAATATTTTACATTATATATATAATTACGTTTGTCAAATCGTATTTGGCTACCATAGGACAGGCAAGTTGCCTAGTGTGGAGCCAACTGTTATATCTTTAAGTGTAAAATGTAAGTGTTAATAATAAATCATTTATTCATTTATTCATTTATTTATTCAATATAGACCGTACAAAGCAGGGACGGGTCGTTAGTTTATAGTTAATATTAGTGAGATGGGGTAGGACTTTTTTAAAATGATAAATCCCATGAAAATTATTATTTATTATCCCATGAAGACTTTATCTGGGCATGTTGAGATGGTTTAAACTATAATAAAACAAAAAGACCCTCCTCCACTAACAAAATTGTTTCAAAGTTTACAAGGGGTGTTCAGTTTTAGATTAGGCGATTTCTACTTAGTCTAAACAACATACTTGCATTCAACTCTCGATTAAAATATATTAATTTTGAACACGTACCTTTTAGAGTCCTGTTATATGGTATCCTGTCACTGAGGTAGACATTCATAGCCAATTTTTTCTCAGACTCAGCACCTCTCTTTATATCTTCTTCGTCTGATATTGATATAGGCTCTCCACCTTCCCCTAAACCAGGTATAATTCGAGCCTCATCTTCACGAATTTGCCTCTCAAATTCGGCTTCCTGGGCAACCGCGACCCGCTTCCCACCACGCCATTTCTCAAATAAAGACAAGATACACAGCACTAGTAACAACAAGAAGCATATTTTTACAGAATGCCAACATTTTCGCACAGGAATAGACACCATAATTCAAATTAAATTAATTTTTGTGCGCGACGTCGCGCAGTTTCTACCGAAACCGAAAAACAACTGACTGAAAACAACTGATTTTGACGTTTCGTTCGTTGTTATCGCGTCGCCATGTTTGTTTACAGTTTCAACTTTTTAAACAGGAAATGCGGCTTATGTAAACACGTGACATTCGGCTTTTTAGTAATTGAGATTTTTTTCATGCATTTATTTTTGATGCCTGTCTGTGTAAGATTGAAATTAATAAAAACATTGGGTACGATGTTAAGAATATTGCTAGCAACAACTGGAGTAGTATGGCCCAGGACAAAGAAGGTTCCTCCCCGAACGTTCTCATCTTGTAGCGATGAGGTGAGGGGGCTCAGTACCAGCGGTTTGCCTGGGCCGCAGGGAAGCTAAGAGGAACCCATGGCCCGGGAGTGACGACCCCGGGCCTGGAGGAGGCCGCTTTCAGTGGCCTGGCTGTGAGGAAGGGGGCACACACGCCCTATCTCTCACAGCCGTGGTAGGGGTCGCGGGGGAAGAGGCGTGTCGGTATTGCGGTACGCTGCTCTCCCTGTCCTCTGCGGCCGACGCATGGTGGGCCTGTCTCGGTCGCTGTTGATAGGGACAACCTATCCTCTGCGGCTAAGATATGACAGGGCCTGACTTGGTCAGGTCCTAAAAAGTTGAGGGCTGGTCGCTCGGCTTAACGGCCCTCGGGTGGAAAGGCGCAGCCGTTTCAAGTGTGCCTTTACCCTAGCGGGAAATTTAGGAGCTTATCTCGCTGGCCGCTCCGACCCTCTCGCTGGATAGGTGCTTCGAGGGCGAGCCGTGCTGGGGCCGCCGTGGTAGCGGCCGCCGCCGCGCCAGGCGCCGCGCCGGACCGAGAGAAGCACACGGTCCTGGCATATATGCGGTAGAGGTTGACACAGTGTGGTTTTAGTGGGTTCAAGTCCCACATACCCGTCCAGCTTCCCGTGGCTGGATAGACGAGACGAAGGTCTTTTCACATGTTAAAAAAAAAAAGGACAGAGAAAGTTGTTGGCGTTTGGTTGGCGCACAGACATATAAGGGGCCGTCCATATATTACGTCATTCTAAATTAGGGGGGGGGGTTGGTCTGCGGATGACGGTAAATGATAGATGGGGGGGGGGGTGTTTCGAAATTGACGTCATTCTTATTTATTTTTTATAGTTTATTTTTCACGTACAAAAAGATTATTTCTAAAAAGAAATTTCTTCCAGCACACCTAGTAAAATACTAGCTGCCCGCCCCGGCTTCGCCCGTGGTACTTACATGTATTATACATATAAACCTTCTTTAAGAATCAGTCTATCTATTTAAAAAAACCGCATCAAAATCCGTTGCGTAGTTTTAAAGATCTAAGCATACATAGGGACAGACAGCGAAAGCGACTTTGTTTTATACTATGTATTGATAATAAACACAATACTTAAATAATAACTACAACATTACATAATTAATAAAAGTACATATAAATACTATACTTATACTTAAATATATGTCTCATACTAAGGAAAGATAATGTTCTTGTGATATTTTGCAAGTATTTAATGGTATTAATTATTGAACTCATTATTTATTTATTTATTACAAGGTCAAGGCATGTCTACATTATTTTTTTAAACTATAAATAACATATAATACCCTATTTTTCTCAAATCTGCAATGTTTTATTTTGTCAAACTAGTAATGACGTCAATTTTGGGAGAAGGGGGGGGGGGTCATTAAGAAATGACGAGAGGATGATTATAGGGGGGGGGGGGTCTAAAATCTGAAAAAATCGATGACGTAATTTATGGACGGCCCCTAATAAAAAAAAAAATTTACTTCTGTGGGTTGGGGTAGATAGACCTCAGAAAAATATTTAGCTATATAATAACAAAAAAATATTTCTGTGATATAATCAAAGGCGTAGACGGAAGGAGACCTATACTAGCAGTGGGTAACTTTTGTCCGAGAAGGAAGGAAGGCTGATGATGATGATGAATAAATTCAAGTTGTAAAAAAATACTTTATTTATTTATGTCTGTAGTATACATTGCATCTATAATGAGTGATGCCCATGGAAGTAGTAAGTACTTTGTTGTACAAGTCACTTATTACTTCCATGGTGATGCCAGCTTACCTTGCTATTAATTCCATGTTAAGGCGAGATGGTAGTCCAAATGTGTTAATGATTGTCATTTTTCATAACGAAATTTACCTACTTAGAGTTTAATTACGAACTTGAAATTAATACAGCATATGATACACAATATGTGAAAGAGTCTGAAACGTATACTTTTTTAAATATATATATATATTTGGTTAAAAAAAATCATAAAGTCCCCTCTATGAAAAATCTTTCAAGTCAGAATTCTTAAAATTTTCAGCGACAACATATATATTTTTTTTAATTTATAGCAAATATATCTATTGTAATAAAGTCTGAATCGAACACTTTTTTTTCTTGTCTAATATTTCAAAAGATATTTAAGAAATACCATAAAAATTATAACCTCTTCAATCTCCTGAAAATAACAGCAAAATTGTGCTATGCAAAAAACAATCTTATTACTATGCGTCCACGCTTGGCTCTCGCTTCGTTCTTGCGTGTCAGTCGGCCGCCGCCCGCGTTCATGTGACGTCGTCTCCGGACGCTCTTTCTTCTGAATTAAACAAATTTTTTTCGTACTTTTGTGAAAGAAAAATTGAGGGATCAGCATTTTTGTGCAGTGCTGTGAAAATGGAAAATAAGAAATCTATGAAAATAGCGAAAGAAATGAAAATAAAAGAAAAATAAATCAAAACGACGGAATGTTTAGGTGAGTTTGAGTATCATATTCCATTCCAATTTCAAAAATGGCGTTTATCTGGAAAGGCTATAGAATTTGTCTCACCCAACTTGCTTGTAGCAGCTACGTAAGCGTAGAGTAATGGAAAGTACACAGAGCCTGCATGCATATAGCCTGAATAAAGTGCAACTTACATGCATTTTCATATTGTTTATGTAAATCAATGTGTTGTATATTTTATTTTTCAGCTCAAAGAAGAGATGCCAAGATTTTGGTGGTGACAAATTGAATCATTATGATTCGTCAAGCGACAAAACGAAGGCTCGTGAATCTGTTGAGTAAGTACCTTTTTATTATTATTATAGAATTGCTTTCTCATACTTTTAAAAGTGGTGACTAGTTAAAAAGTATGATGTTTTAGATTGCAAAATTATTATATTACACAAAAATTTAAGATCAGAATCTCCATGTACACTATTTTAAGATAGTATATTTATTTCAGGCATTGCACCGTTAATCCTAAACTGACCTAGTTACAGACATTGGAACCAGCAGTTATAATAACATCAGAGGCTCGACACCTCAAAGGAAAATATAAGTAAACCGTAAACAGTTTTGCAATTTTTTTATTTTTGAAAAAGCTAGTTTTTAAATTTGTGTGTGTGTATTTTTTATGAAATATAGTATCTTTGCGTTGGTTCAGTATCCCTTAAAATAAGTATTTAGAACTTACTTTGGGACTAGAATCTATGTGATTTGACAGTATATAATATTTTTTTAAACTGTGTCATTAGGGCCATTCAAAGTATTTTTATGTTATTTTTATGAATGATGTTATCATAAATGTTGAATATTAAATTTTGAAAAAAATTTTTTTTCAAAAATTGATGACGTTTTTTTCTATTTACTTACTTTTACTTGTTAGGGAGTCACAATTCACCAATATTATATTTATTTAGTCCTTGCAGCTGAAAGCTAAAGCACTGAAATATGTACCATTCTACGCTCTTACTGTTTTGCTCTTCAAACATTGTACGCTTAAAAGAGCAAAATAGTAAATTTTGCTCTTTTACCATTTTGCGACCGGTAATCATTTTGCGCTTTTAGCATTATGCGCCTAAACGCCCCCCAGCTATAATGTAGCAATGGCTTATATGTATAGGCACTGTCTAGTCTAGCCTAGCACAGTCTAGCCATAAAAATTGTTGTGTATATTTTATAAAAAATAAAAATAAATGAACCATCTTAAACGAATTGTTTTTTTAACCCTTACGATATCGCCGAATAGCGGCTAAAAAACGCAAATGGTCTCTTTCGCAAAATGTCGCATTAGGGACTTTAGATTTTTATAAGAACATATTTTTTTTATTTACATACAGTAAACAAAAACCCTAAATGTGATAATGTTGGTTGGTACTTAAATTTACTTCATATATATATTTTGCATAAGTGACAATCCACATAATATGATTTTTACGGGGGAAATTTTGTGTAAGAGACCTTGGAGACCGTTTGCGACTTAGCCCAATAGGCACTTTATGAAATCCAATACAATATGTACTTTATGAAAATTCATAGCATAAAATGCAGGGAAATAAAACCAAAAACTCTGAAAGTGTTTATTTTTATTTAGATTATTATGTCTTGATTTATAGTCGTGACATGTTTGTAAACTACAGGTGAAATAAATAAATAATATTATTTATTAAATATTTATCTGAATTTAATTACCCAATTAATTTGATATTAGCTATCTGGGGCTGCGCATAAGCAAGCACATTCCTTGCGACCGTCGCGTTCCGCTGCTCACCACGCCTCGCCACCGCTACCGAGTGTGGCAAGCGTTGACGTCAGCGCACACTAGGTGGCGCTAAAATCGTGGTTTAGCTGACATGTTTGTGTTGTTTTTTCAATTTCCATTTTTTTTCTTACTAGCGCTCCGCCCTGTCTTCGCTCGAAAGGTACATACATAAATTGTAGCTTATGTCCTATTGGTAAAATATTTTAAAAAATTAGTTCTCTGGGATTTTAAAAATTTATTAGTTGTGTATGGCAAAATAGATATTATTTTCACCCATTGCACCCCAAATGCAAGTATACTGGAGCCATCAACGATCTCATCTCTGCGTTATGCATACGCTGTACCGGTGTGCCGGTGCAGATGTACGCGTGGACTATTCTAATTGGTTAATGAGTTCCGCGGGATCCGCCCACTATGTCTATGTGTGTCTAAGGTGTCTTTGGTTGTGTGCTCGTTAATCGTTTTGAAGTTGAGCTAGGACCTGGTCTTAAAATAAAATCACAGAAATATTTTTTTACTGGTTAATAAAATGGAAAATAAAAATCGAAGATTTAATATTCTCAATCATTTATTGTAGTTCCCTCCACGTGATAAAAATATGTATATACATTCACTAAATTTAACAAATCATATCGCAATTTAAATAAATAAAATAAGCTCTATAAGAACAAGGGAGGGGTCGTGAATTTGTAGGACCCTGGGCTAATACTACTTGTGGGTCTATTAATTAACTTGTATAATTGTAATTTTGTAGTTTTACATATTTTTCTTTACATAAAGACAAGAATAGTCTATTATTTTTAATGGGGGCCCTTAGTTTCCACAAAGCCCTGAGCTGAAGCCCATAAATCCCTTAGGTAAATCCGCCCCTGAGAACAATTTAATCCTAACTAATATTATAAATGCGAAAGTGAGTTTGTTTGTTTGTTTGTTACCTCTTCACGCTTCATCTACTGAACCAATCTTCCTGAAATTTCGCATACACATAGTTAGAAGTACGGAGAAGGACATAGGGTACCTTTCATCCCTGTTCGAAAAAGCACTGTTCCCGTGGGAAATTCACGCGGGCGAAAGCTAGTATACAATATTTATTACTAGCTTTCGCCCGCGTAAATTTCCCACGGGAACCGTGCTTTTTCCCGGGATGAAAGGTACCCTATGTCCAAACAAACAAACAAACAAACTCACTTTCACTTTTATAATTGACCGAGCGAGCGAAGCGAGCGAAGGTCTCTAAATCGAGTTGGGGGCGAAACACATTGTTTGTATGTATGTATATATGTATGTATGTATGTATGTATGTATGTATGTATGTATGTATGTATGTTTGTACCGCGATAACTGCCGAACCGATGGTCCGATTTTGATGAAATTTGGTAGGCATGTAGGAAATATCAATAGAATTTTCAAGTTCGTTGGGCATCAAAATCGGTTCAGTAGTTTTTGAAATATTAATAAAAACGTTCGCGATTATCTAGCAAACGAAACCATAGCGTGTTCTAACTTTGGATAACGCCATCTAGATTTTATTTAGGGAACTAAATTATGTTAGAAAAGTCGAAATCAGAGTATATCAATAAAAACGCGAGTAATAATCGCGAGGTCTAAGTTCGCGGCGAACTACTAGTTAATTCATTACAATAGACGCTTCGGCCACTACTCCTTTGTGCGCGGTAGTGACGCGGCACCGACCTTCGAGTTTGCATCATAAAGGGTTGCGATCAGAGATGGGCAAAGAACGGGAAACTTTGGACAATTTGGACCTTTTCAAATTGCCCAGTTTCGGCCCCATTAGTAATGCTAAGAAGATAACCTCTCTTGGCAACAAGCCTGGTACAGTGACCTCCTACGACTGTCATATTACTCTCTAGGTACATTGTACGTGTACTATGTGTACTTTTACTTTTTCAGTGACATTTTAATTGACCGAGCGAGCGAAGCGAGCGAAGGTCTCTAAATCGAGTTGGGGGCGAAACACATTGTTTGTATGTATGTATGTATGTATGTATGTTTGTACCGCGATAACTGCCGAACCGATGGTCCAATTTTGATGAAATTTGGTAGGCATGTAGGAAATATCAATAGAATTTTCAAGTTCGTTGGGCATCAAAATCGGTTCAGTAGTTTTTGAAATATTAATAAAAATGTCCGCGATTATGTAGCAAACGAAACCATAGCGTGTTCTAACTTTGGATAACGCCATCTAGATTTTATTTAGGGAACTGAATTATGTTAGAAATGTCGAAATCAGAGTATATCAATAAAAACGCGAGTAATAATCGCGAGGTCTAAGTTCGCGGCGAACTACTAGTATTAGTTAGGATTAGGATTATTTTATATAGGGAATATTACGCAAAGCTCAATTTAGATGGCGGCACTAGCACATGTAATAAACCTAAATACGGGAGCCCTTCAAAGTAATATTTAAATAACCGAAAACAATTTTAAAAAATAATTTCATTATATACAAATAATTTTACGATAGAACATGCATACATACATAGAATCACGTCTTTATCCCTTACGGGGTAGACAGAGCCAAGAGTCGTGAGACTCGAAGGCCACGCTTAGCTGAATAGCTGGCTCTCTGATGGAATGGAGATTCAGGTATAGTGACAGGTTGCTAGCCCATCGCCTATAAGTGAAGGAATACCAAGTTGAGTTTATTTTATGATAGGTATTGTTTTTTACAATAAATCTATTTTACTTCCATATCCATATTAAAATTCTAGTCCGTTAGATTTCAAGCGTGGTATAGCACCTAGGACCCATCTAATCTTAAGATTCCCACAGGACCCGGGCCTCAGTTATATCTACTTCCCAGCGTCCGTGTTACTCTTCGCAGTTTCTTTGAACAGCAAATCAAGCGCTTGCATTTGCGTTTTGGACATTTTAACACCCTTCATATCTAACACTTTATGGAACTCCTGCAACGAAGAATCCGGCAAGAGCTGCAGGAACTGCGCCACGAATCCGTCGCCAGCGCCCTCTAGCGGCGCCATCACTAATTTCAACACCATTTCGGCTTTCGTCATCAATTTTATCACAACTTTCGTATACGTCGCCGGCGGAGGCCTTTTCACTTCCGACCCAACTGACGGTAACTCCAACAACGCAGTTTTCAACATATGCGTATCTAACAATAACTGTTCCGAACCGACAGTCGAAATAGGTTTACACTTATATATGTTTTGAATGAACTTCGGTATGAAAGAGTTGGCGAATCGTATGCAGAATTGGGTGAAGTATTTTCGGGAAGATGCTAAATTGTCTCGTAGTATGGGGACGGTGTTTTTGAGGTGCATAATGATCTGTGTGACGTAAGAGCTCTGATCCCCAACAGTATCGAAGTGCAGCCAGGAGACGCGCGCCATGGCTTGCAGCGCGGGCTCGCAGGCCAGCTCCAGGTCTTGCACCAACATCTGGATGCAGTCTGTTATCATTTTGTGGAACAGGTCCTGGCAACAATAATAAAAAAAATAAAAAATGCATTTATTTAAGGCCTACACCTACCTACAAATATTAGTAAAAACTTAAAACTATGTATTAATTTGTATGTATTAGTAATGACTGAAGTACAGAATGTTTACACAACTGACAAAAAAAGGAGTGTTTACACGACTGACAAGAAAGAAGTGTTTATGTTTTCAGGGTTCATGTTTGTATGTATGTAAATTTCTTTATGCCACTATAAGTCATAAACGGCTTATAGGTTTTAATGAGAGAGTTATTTTTAGATTCCTTGCATTCCTCCGAGTGACACTTGGCGGTTGGCAGCCTTAGCCCGTCGTCTCCAGCAGTACTGTGCCGTGTGATCACGCTGGTTATCTTCGCTAGAACACAGAGCAAGTCCCCACCTGTTCCGGCAGCAGGTCTATCCTGTCCGCGAGCCCCGGCGCCACCTTCTCCTTCAGCTTCTGCTCCAGGTGCACCGTCGTCTCCAGCAGTACTGTGCCGTGTGATCACGCTGGTTATCTTCGCTAGAACACAGAGCAAGTCCCCACCTGTTCCGGCAGCAGGTCTATCCTGTCCGCGAGCCCCGGCGCCACCTTCTCCTTCAGCTTCTGCTCCAGGTGCACCGTCGTCTCCAGCAGTACTGTGCCGTGTGATCACGCTGGTTATCTTCGCTAGAACACAGAGCAAGTCCCCACCTGTTCCGGCAGCAGGTCTATCCTGTCCGCGAGCCCCGGCGCCACCTTCTCCTTCAGCTTCTGCTCCAGGTGCACCGTCGTCTCCAGGCAGTACTGTGCCGTGTGATCACGCTGGTTATCTTCGCTAGAACACAGAGCAAGTCCCCACCTGTTCCGGCAGCAGGTCTATCCTGTCCGCGAGCCCCGGCGCCACCTTCTCCTTCAGCTTCTGCTCCAGGTGCACCGTCGTCTCCAGCAGTACTGTGCCGTGTGATCACGCTGGTTATCTTCGCTAGAACACAGAGCAAGTCCCCACCTGTTCCGGCAGCAGGTCTATCCTGTCCGCGAGCCCCGGCGCCACCTTCTCCTTCAGCTTCTGCTCCAGGTGCACCGTCGTCTCCAGGCAGTACTCCGCTGTGGTGATCACGCTGGTTATTTTTGCCAGCTCTTGAGGCGTGTACCTGAGGAAAAAATATTTATGGTACAAGTTTTTGAAGATGAATCCAACGAAGTAGACGGATAATCCATCGATTTCAGTCGATTATAATTGCAAGTATCATGTATTTGCATAAAATGCAAAAATCGATAAAAAAAAAGCCTGCAAGAGTTCCACCACAACATATACCACATTTACAATATTACCACACAATAAATACCAAAATGAGGGTTATCGCGTTCAAATATTCCACCTAACTAGCAAATAAGACGCATAAATAAAGGTTATACGACTTCTAGTTATATAAAAGTTTTATAGTAGTTATTGACCGTATTTGATAGTCGTATAGACATAGTACATCTGAAGGTTCGTTTTATAGTAGTTATTGACCGTATTTGATAGTCGTATAGACATAGTACATCTGAAGGTTCAGTCGTTTAACTAAA
Organism: Ephestia elutella; assembly: GCA_018467065.1. Lineage (NCBI taxonomy): Eukaryota > Metazoa > Arthropoda > Insecta > Lepidoptera > Pyralidae > Ephestia > Ephestia elutella. Next base: position 9,075,812 of record CM031565.1, on the reverse strand, counting down.
TAGTCTAATAACAACGTCCAATAAACGCCTTTTCAACAATTTTTTGTCACTAAAACCACCCTTTTATTAATAAAATTTCAAAACATCTAATCAACTTTAAAGTCAAATAAACAGTGTATAGAGGTAACACCAAACTTTTTATAAAACATCATGGTCGGTTTTTAAACTTTTAATAGTACGGGCAGTTATGTAATTGACCTTTAAATTTTTCATTAAGCTATGAGCTTCATATCATATGTTCCTTGAGTGATTCTAAGCATTTTGAGCCCGGGGGGCAAAAATAATCATGCGGCTACCAGGGGCTGGGGGCCCACAAAGGTGACCACCACCCGTCAACTTTTGAAAAAATCTGTTCTCGTCCAGGTAGCTACTAGGGCAAATTTGGTATCATTTTCGTATAAACCAAAGACGTAGAATTCATTTCTGATATTTATTATTTACAGTTTTATAGTAATTTTACGAGAAAAACATAAAAATGTGAAAAATTTCGTTGATGATTTTTGCTTTGAGAGTTTATAATTTTTGTATATTGTCAAATAATATCAAACAAAAAATACTATATTAAAGCGCATTTCATGCAGATTTTAAAAATATATTCTGTTTAATATCCTACTATACAAAAATATGGAGAAAAAAAATCTGACAACCGCAGCGCGGGTAGCTATCCGTCTAGCTGGATTCGCACTAGGCGGCGATTTATTTTATTACGTATAGTCCGGTCATTTTATGTTTTCAGAAAAACTAATTTATAAAGTTTTGAAACTTGTGTGACATATACCTTCGGTTGTGGTGTACAACGCTCACTGGGTAGTGAGCGTCCCCGGCCCTCCCCCTGACGCTACCCCCGCTTTACTATGAAATCTTTTACCGGTTTTGTCACTTTTTCTCGAAAACTATTAGAGATATAATAAATAACCGGAAAATATTATAGCCGAGAACAATCTCAAAACATTTCTAAAACACCTCCGCAAATATTTGGTGCAAAATTGTTTCTACAATCTAGAAGAGTTTTTCGAGAAATAATAATATTATAATTAACCCCAATTTTATAATTTTGTTCTATTTATATTTTTTGATTTGCTGATTATTGAAGTGTTATTTTATTTAAATATTATTATGAATTGTAATTAATTAACTTAAACATTTTAAACATCTTATGCTATAAATTGTTATTTAATGTAGTGCCCTACCAGGGTCCATGAGGTTCTTCTATTTTATGTATTGTATGACCTATGTACTTAACCATGGAAGCATTAATAAATGAATTGAATTGAATTGATACGAAAAAGGTGTTAAAGGTGCCTAAAAAGAGGGGTATTGTTGCAGTTTACTATTATATCTCGAAAAAGACCCAGTATTTCGAAAACATAGTGCTATTAAAAGTTTTAGAGCATTAAATTTTCCGTTTAATGGGACTAAATGCATATATTTAGTACCACTCGGTCCAATACTAGTGCTCATCGAAATTGCACAAATCCCACAGATATTGTAAATGTGAAAGTTTAGATGTATTTTTGATACTCAACTACGCAAAATTTACTGGACGGATTTTGATGAAATTTGGTATACGGGTAGAAAAATACCGGGAATAGCACATAGGGTACTTTTTATCCCGAAATTCCTACGGGAGTAGGGCCCCGAGGCGCAGCTAATATAGCATTTTTCATAGGTATGGAAAACTTGCTACGCCTCGGGGTTCCGCTCAGTTGGGAATTTCGGGATAAAATTATCGTTTGTGATTTTTCAAGACTTTCTCTATTTGTGTACTAAAAGTTCATCGAGATCCGTCTAGTAGACTTCGTGTGATCGAGTGACAAAAATGTCAAGTTTGTGTGGGAACTTTATCATTTATAATATACTAGATGCGCCCCGAGGCTTCGCTCCTGTTAGAATTTCAGAAAAAAAGTAGATAATATGCATTTTTAGGTTTAAATCTACTTATGTACTAATTTTCGTCAAAATATGCTCGGTAGATTTTGTGTAATTGAGTAACAAACATACATATTTTTACGTATAGATGCCTCGGATGTATGTTTGTAACTCAATTACACAAAATCTACCGATCATATTTCGTCGAAAATTAGTTCACGAGTAGAGTTAAACCTAAAAATGCATATAATCTACTTTTTTTCTGATGATGGTATTAATAAGTGTTGACAACAATTGGTAAGCGATAGAACTAGTTGGAAAAATAAAGAGGAGTATTTTTTATTTTGTGTGAAGGACTAACACATATCATTTTAAACTTTTGTTTGCATTTCATACGAGCTGTGCCTTATGGTACCACTTTCTTAAGAATTTAGGGATAAAAGTATTGTATTCAGTTAATTCAAGATGTAATCTACTAGCGGTCAACCCCGGCTTCATCCGTGATACATAAATAGCCTATGATACTCAGCGACAACGTAGGTACGTTTCCAACCATGATTTTTTTTTTTGAATTGGCTTAGTAGTTTTTGAGTCTACTAACTAACTCTTTTTGAGTCTACTAGTCATAATACGAAATCTTTCCTCTTATAATATGTACTTTATAATATGTATTAGTGTAATTAGTATACTAAATTTCATGAAAATTTTGCGTGAAAGAATAACAATCTATTTGATTATCTTTATATCGTCACCATGAATATATTTTCGTAATTTATTCAACATTTGTTATTTCTATTAAAGTAAAATAGTTCTTAAAAATATAAATATTATGATTGCAATAATTATAATAAATAAAAGGAGCGGTTTACGAGGACTTACTGGGAAGAACTCATTGACTCATCGACGCCGCATGGGCATTAATATTTTTTTTAGAATGGAAATTCTACCTTAATGTTATCCAAACTTAATATTTTCGTAATCTAGAATAAATATTCTTATAACTTATATTTTTTTATTGTGATTTACCCATATTATAAAAAGTTGTAGCACTTTAAACCGAAAATTGATATTTGTGTTTTTTTTTATTTTTTAACAAAAATATGGATTTTTTCTATGAAATGGTCCTTGATATATGCAAAAATAATATGAAACACGATATAATACTAAAACTGGATCGGTTTGGATTTTTTATTTTTATTGAAGCGTACGGTGCATACTTCCTGCTCGGATCCCATTGGCCCAAATGGGTCGTACCACAGATTTATCGGGCTTAAAATGCTTGATTTGATCCAAGGAACACCTCTGAGAAGTTTCAAAACATACTCCAAAAGTCCAGAGTACATGTCTGCTACAAAGACCATTTTGTAAGATAAATCGCTGCGGCTGACGCGTCGTATAGAGCGAGTCTAGCTGAGCGGGTACGCGCTGCGGTGGTTAATTTTTTTTCTCCATATTTTTGTATAGATGGATATTAAAACGTTTATATTTTTAAAATCTGCATGAAATGCGCTTTATTACAGTATTTTTTGTTTGATGTTTATTGTCACTATACAAAAATTATAAGCTCTCAAAGCAAAAATCTTCAACCAAAATTTTCACATTTTTACGTTTTTCTCATAAAATTACTATAAAATTGTAAATAATTAATATTAAAAATGAATTCTACGTCTTCGGTTTATACGAAAATGATACCAAAGTTGCCCTAGTAGCCACGTGGACAAGAACAGATTTTTTCAAAAGTTGACGGGTGGCGGTCACTTTTGTGGGCCCCCAGCCGCTAGTAGCGCAGTAAATAGACGAGAATCAAATTACAAACGGTCCAGCAATTGTGAATTTTTTTAAATGTTGTGTAGGAATATTGTGAGTATTCAAAATAAAAAGGGCACAATTGCCAAGTTTCCGCGCCCGTAGTAATCTTAAAAAAACTAAAAAAAAAAAAACTTTCTTCAGATTTAGGCTCATATTTTCGTTTAGATGCATTTTTGCTAGGAAAGTGTTCTACAAAATCTTGTAGATAATTAAATTTCCTATTAGTTAAATTTTACATTTCGTATCTAGGACTGATAGTTACCGAGATGTGTGCTCAAAAAAAAAATTTAAAAATCTTCTTTTTCTGAAATTTGTTAAACTTTTCACTTCAGAACGCTGTAATTTCGTTATGGCATATTTTAGGAGAATAAGTATTGGAACAAAATTTGTAGGGAATTTAATTACCTACAAAACGCATTTGCATTTTTCTTAACCAACCCTGCAGAATGGGGAATAAAACTCAATATTAAAACTACGGAATATTGCTTTTTTTGTTATAATATTTTATTTTCTGCTAACTGCGCCTCGGGTGTTCGCTCCCGTGGGAATTTCAGGATATAAAGTAACCTATGTACTATTTCTGGTATTTTTCTACTAGTATACCAAATTTAATACAAATCCGTCCATAGTTCATTGAATAAAGACCAAAATAGAGCTAAGGGTAGGGTTTACTTACAAATGGTTCAATAGTTCTGAATTTTTACACGACTGACCAAAAAAGGAGTGTTATGTTTTCAGGGTTCATGTATGTATGTATGTATGTAAGTTTCTTTATTCCACAATAAGTCCTGAACGGCTTAACCGATATTGATGTGAGAGGTATTTTTAGATTCCTTGCATTCCTCCGAGTGATATAGGCTATATGACGTCATCATAAAAACAAAATGGCGGATTATATATGCGATAAATAGCAGACCAAAAAAATAAAATTTGATCAATCTTTTCGAGTGGGGTATCAAATTGAAGGGCTTTAGAAGGCGATTTCAAAAATGTATATAACTTATATGTTTGTATGTACTTTTTGAGTAAAAACTCGTCAGTCGTGTTTTTTTATTTTTAATAATTAGCTTGTTGATATGTTATTTAGGATGGTTAGTAAGTGTTTAAAATGCAAGAGGCACAATTTCTCCCCCCTTCCACGCCCGCCATATGTTGGAAAAACAAAAAAAAATTGCCACTTTATTCAGATTTGCGCTCTCACCTTCGTTTAGATGCATTTTAGCTACATTAGAGTTCTACACAATGTTGTAAAAATAAATTTCCTATAATGTACATTTTATATTTTGTTTCTAGGACTAATAGTTATGGAGATGTGCACTTTAAAAAAATCGCATTTTTGATCGCATTTAGAAGTTTGTCAAACTTTTTACTTCAGAGCGCTGTAATTCATTTATGGCCTACTCTAGGAAAATATATATTGGAATAAAATTTGAAGGAAATTTAATTACCTACAAAACACATGTATTTTTTTTTAACCAACCCTACGGAGTAGGGGGTAAAAGTAAAAGTTAAAATATTACGTTTTTGCTTTCATATTTTATTGTCTACTAGCTGCACCCGGGGGCTTTACTCCCATAGGAATATTGGGATAAAAAGTACCTTATGTGCTAGCCCTGATTTTTTTCTACTAGCATACCAAATTTTATCGAAATCCGTCCAGTAGATTTTTTATGATTGAGCAACAAATATCACATCCAAAGTTTTTCATTTTAAAATCGGGTTTCTTTCCCAATCTTTATTGCTGATGAAGCAAATATTATCTAATATCTGTACTTGATAATGTCCACAGACACTTTTACAGTGTCCCGATCAGGTACCGGTTACTCACCTGCAATGAATCACACTATAAATGGGAAAGTTTGGATGTGATATTTGTTGCTTAATCACACAAAATCTACTAGACGGATTTTGATTAAATTTGGTATACTAGTAGAAAAATATCAGGACTAGCACATAAGGTACTTTATATCCCGAAATTTCCATGGGAGTGAGGCTCAGTTAGTAAAAAGTAAAATATTATAGCAAAAAACAATTTCCGTTGTTTTATCATGTAGTTTTACTCTCCACCTTGCAGGGTTGGTTAAGAAATATGCAATTGCGTTTTGCAGGTAATTAAATTCCCTACGATGTTTGTTCTGCTACTTTTTCTCCTAGAATAGGTCATGACTGGATTACATCGTTCTAAATTAAAAAAGATTGACTAATGTTTGAAAAATGAGATTTTTTTAAGGCAAAGGATTTTTTTTTCTCGGAAACTGTCAGTCCTAGAAACAAAATGTATAATGTAAATAACGGCAAATTTAATTTTCTACAACATTGTGTAGAACACTTTTCTAGCGAAAATGCACTTAAAAGAAAATATAAGCGAAAAACCGAACAAAGTGGTGATTTTTTTATTATTTTTCCAATTTGGCGGCGAGTGCAAAAGCTATTCAATTGTGCCATATTTATTTTAAATACTTACAACCATCCTAAACAATAATATAAAAAAAAATTAGTTACTGGACCGCACGTAATTAACCCCTAGGGAAGGTTCGCTCTATTTACTGCGCTATAGTAGCCGCATGATTCTTTTTGCCCCCCGGGCTCAAAATGCTTAGAATCACTCAAGGAACATATGACATGAAGCTCAGAGCTTAATGAAAAATTTAAAGGTTATGTATGGGAGCATTACATAACTGCCCGTACTATAAAGGATTACTGGTCACGTAAAAGTTTTTCTTGTACTCTTTATACAGCGTTTTAGTCGTTCCTTAACGTTTATACTACCTTTATTTAACTATTTTGGTAGCCTTTATTTAACCATTACGCAACCAAATAGGTGTTATAAAGTGCGCCACTTTCGCCTTTTATAACCGTTTACCTTACGTTTATATATCTAATGTAATAAGACTAGGAGTTGTATGTAAAACGTTGTTTCAACTTCTATAAGACTTAATTTTGCTAGTTGGGCAGTATGAGTTCTTACGAGTAAGGACAGACACCTGTCAGATGGTACAACGCTGTCAATGTCGTTGTAGCAAATTCAAATGACAGTGTTTTACCATTGCCATGTCCATATTCGCATATTTTTTTAACATAAGGAGGCAAACGAGCAAGCGGGTCATCTGATAGTAAGCGATCACCGCTGCCCGTGGACAACTGCCACCAGGGGTATCACAAGAGTGTTGCCGGCCTTTCAAGAAGATGTGAGCAATGACGAGCGGGATTTTGCCCTCCCCAGAGTACGTAGGTAGCCCAAGCAAGTAGTATTAGAAATCAGAAATTCGTTATTGAAAAGGCCTTCAAAGAAGGATCTTTTTCACGTCGTAAACTTATTATATAATCATTGTGTATTATGTCTCAAAACTACAAACTATTAGCTTTTCGGAACGACTACTGCTGAGAAGAAATCCTGAAAGAAACTTATGAATAGTAACATGCCAGAGAGGCTATTTTTACGCGACTGACCAAAAACGAGAGTGTTATGTTTTCAGGGTTCATGTATGTATGTATGTAAGTTTCTTTATTCCACCATAAGACCTGAACGGCTTAACAGATGTTGATGTGAGAGGCATTTTTAGAATCCTTGCATTCCTTCGAGTGACATAGGCTATGTGGGTTGTCAGTCGTGTTTTTTTATTTTTTAATAATTAGCTTGTTCATCTTTATACAAGCATAGACTAGGTACAACCAAAAAATAATATAAAAAAACAAATATTTTATTTTATTTTTATTTTATTTTTATTTATTGGGAAAACCAACAACTTAGCCTAACATGCATAAACAACAATAAAAAAAACATACAGTCATTTAGAGGTCTTCACGACTAGATGCATATTATTCATACACTATTATCAAACTTTTGCTACGGATGAGTGTGTATGAGTGCGTTAAAGTCGAATTTTGAACAATAATCTTAATAAGCTAATAAAAAAACTAGAAGATCTGGTAAAAATCACAATTCAATTTAAACATTATTAGAGTGATGCCGCCCGCAGTGAGAAGGGCGAAAAAATAATAATAATTTAATAAAGATTATATCAATAGGTATCACTGTTGCAGCTGTTGACCGTCGACTGGATCAATTGGGAAGAAGAAGTTAGTCAGAAGGCGCCTTAAACTGGGAATGCTACAATTGAATAAATCAATATCCACCTCAGATGAAATATTGTTATATAAATTACCTGTTCTCCATAAATAAGAATTTTGTCTATAATTAGTGTTAACTACAGGAGTATAAATTAAGGGGTTATACCGCAATAGTCTAGGTGGGGCTCTGAAACCTATTTTGGAAAGCAAGTCAGGGCAATCTACAAGACCATTGACGACTTTAGAAAAAAATACCAAATCGGCTACTTTTCGTCTCACAACAAGAGGCACGAGATGTTGCTTTGCACATAGTTCAAGATACTGGTCGGAACTGTAATTGATATGACATCGATAACATAGATAGCGTAAGAACTTTTTTGAATTGCCTCAATTCGAGATATATATGTCTCATACATTGGGTTCCAGATTTGACACGCATATTCCAAATGACTCCTTACATAGGTACAATATAAAATCTTTAAAGTTTTAGCTTTATTAAAGCTTTTAGAATTTCGAATGACAAAACCCAAAGATTTGAAAGCTTTTCTAATAATAGTATCTATATGAGTATCAAATAGTATTTTTGAGTCATGGAAAACGCCTAAGTCACGAGTGCCGGAAAGTTTTTTGATTTCTGTACCATTAAGATAATATTTAGAGGCGATTGGATTAGGCTTACGCGTAAATGTAACAACAGCACATTTATCAGGGTTCAAGTCTAGATTATTACGAGTACAATAGTCGGCTAGGCGATCTAAGTCCTGTTGTAGAAGCTCAACATCGGCACTTGATGAAATAGAGCGAAAAACTTTCATGTCATCCGCGTAACATAGAAGATGTGATGACTTAAAACAACTGTGAATATCATTCACAAAGACAGTAAAGAGCAATGGTCCTAGCAGCGATCCCTGAGGGACGCCACTTGGAACTGGAACCCAGCTAGAAATATAGTTGCTAATTACTACAGCTTGTGTTCTATTCTCCAAATATGAGGCGAACCATCTAAGGAGATCGCCCCGAATGCCTAAAGTGAATAACTTTTTGATTAGTAGGTTATGGCTTATTCTATCAAAGGCCTTGCTGTAATCAGTATAGACAACATCGACCTGAGACCCCTTTTCCATCGAGTCTGTTACTATGTCATTAAGAAGTATTAAGTTAGAAGTCGTAGAACGTCCTTTCAGGAATCCATGTTGTTCTATACTGATTGATTGTTTAAGAGCTGGAAAAATACGATTATAAGTAAGTCTTTCCAACAATTTAGCGATTATGCATAGTTTAGAAATCGGTCTAAAATTCTTAACTTCTGTTTTTGAGCCCTTTTAGGGACAGGTGTAATATAGGCCGACTTCCAAATTGCGGGAACACAGTGCTCCTTAAAGGATTTATTAAAAAGAAGAGAAATAGGTTTAGCAATTGCTTTGGCACAACCTAAAAGAAAGCGAGCAGGCAAATTATCAGGACCAGCTGATTTAGATAGGTCTAATTGGGTGATTAATTTATATACTTCACTTTCATCAGTTTCGATTAGGTGAATATCAGTCAAAGTATCGGATGGAGTCAAACTACTAAAACATTGTGAATCAACAGGATCTGGATCCGAAAAACTAGATTTAAAATATTGTGAAAATAATTCACATATTCCTTCACCCGTATCTGCCACAACGTCATCATATTTCACACGACTAGGAATGGCATTCGATTTTGATTTGGATTTGAAGTAGGCCCAGAACTGCTTAGGAGATTTACTGATTGAATCTTCAACCGATGCAATATACGTATTAAAACATGTACGCTCCATATGCCTTACCCTGTCTCTCAATACCTCAAAAGAATGCAAATCTGAAAGATTACCATATATTTTATACTTACGGCGGAATTTATCTTTTTCTTTAATAGCTTTTTTCAAGGCCGAAGAATACCAAATAGGATAAATACCAGAAGTTATTAATTTTGAGGGTATGTATTTATTACGTAAATAAGTAAAAACTTCATAAAAATAACTTGTTGCTTCCTCAAGGGATCTGCTAGCAAATTCAGATTCCCAATCAATTAAAGATAACTCTCTACTAATACTATCATAGTCACCCTTGTTAAACAAATATTTGACCAGTGGGGCAGGTTTGAGTGGAGCTATTTCGATGCAATCCATTGAGATATCTAAAACTGCATGATTTGCATCAATAGGCACCAACGGAGTCAAACAATTGGAGACAGTAACAACGTCATTACAAAGCACTAAATCAAGTATTCGATTAAATTCATTTAATATTCCATTATACTGGCGTAAGTTAAGGAAGGCCAACTCGTCAATAAAAAAAAATTCATCGATACTACTAGCACCAGAAGGCAACAAATGTGCATAGTCCGGTGATGAAATCCATCTTATGTCGCTCATGTTAAAATCACCTACTATCAAATACCTATTCGCATCATTTGAATAGGCAATACTATTAAGTTTCAATAGAAAGTTATGCAATTGTTGTGAGAAAGTAAAACCACGATTCTGCGTAGAGATGGGTTAAGGACTGAGTATTTATCCAAGGATGAGTAAATACTCATAAATATCCATTTCTACTGAGTTTTTATCCTTAATCGACAGTAAATATTTTTTAATGAGTTAGTCTCATAAATTGAATTGGAACTGTGAATTTACATAATTATAAAGGACTAGCTTTTGCCCGCGGCTTCGCCCGCGTGAATTTCCCACGGGAACAGTGCTTTTTCCCGGGATAAAAAGTAGCCTATGTGCTATTCCAGGTCATTATCTACCTCTGTACCAAATTTCATCGAAATCCGTCCAGTAGATTTTGCGTGATTGAGTAACAAACATCCTCACAAACTCACAAACTCACAAACTCACAAATTCACAAACTCACAAACTCACAAAGTCACATCCAAACTTTCGCATTTATAATATTAGTAGGTATGGATATAGAACTTATTGGGGTGATTAATTAATAAGTACTTAATGGAAAAGTACCAAAATTGCAATGTATTTATTCTAAATCCACAAATTCTGTCAATAATCGTCTGTAGGATTATCCTTTTAACTACTTATGTGGTAGGACTGTGTTTTTTAGGGTTCCGTACCCAAAGAGTAAAAACGGGACCCATTACTAAGACTCCGCTGTCCGTCTGTCCGTCCGTCTGTCTGTTACCAGGCTGTATCTCATGAACTGTGATAGCTTGACAGTTGAAATTTTCACAAATGATGTGTTTCTGTTGTCGCTATAACAACAAATACTAAAAAAAGAATAAAATAAATTTGGGAGGGAACCCCCCAAATTTATTTTACAACAAACGTGTTTTTGTTTTTGCCGTTTTTTGCTATATTTTTTAATGTTGTATAGATAATGGTAGGTATAGGATAGGACCCTTCGTGCGCGAGTCCGACTCGTACTTGGCCGGTTTCATTGTTACTTGTAACAACACGCGTACCTCACTTGAAAACGACAGTTGGCTGGCTCTCACCAGTCCTAGAAAGTGCACGCGATAGTTATTGAAGGACTGGACTTAACCTTAATGTTTATAGTTGTTAACCTTTTAATGTAACCCGACGACGAGAACAATAAATGTACCGCGGCTAGTACTTAGAATTTTAATGTTTAGTACAGCTCCTTGTCCTAAAAAAAATCGATTTTATGGTCCTATCCAAAAGAAAGCATGAAACTTGGCATAAATGTAGCTTTCATATATGTATTTTAACATTGATATGGAAACACGTCGAGAAATGATTGTTTCCCCCCCTTTCCTTCCCCCATTATATATCCCAAATCGTGGTTTTTCTATTTTATATGAAAACGCAAAAACTGTCGAGGACCAATAAGTTCTTCATTAAATTCTCTATAATATTGCCTTTGGATGTATGTTGATAGGAGTTCTCTCTCTCAGCCGAAAGACGTCCACTGCTGGACAAAGGCCTCCCCCAAGGAATTCCACAATACCGGTCCTGCGCTGCCCTCATCCTTGCGCGTCCTGCGACCGTCACCAGGTCATCGGTCCACCGAGTGGGAGGCCTGCCAACACTACGTTTTCTGGTTCGTGGTCGCCACTCGAGAACTTTTCTACCCCAACGGCTATCTGTTCTACGAGCTATGTGGCCCGCCCACTGCCACTTAAGTTTAGCGATTCTGCGGGCTATGTACGGTTACTTTAGTTTTCCTACGGATCTCCTCATTTCTGTTTGGATCACGCAGGGAAACTCCGAGCATAGCGCGCTCCATCGCCCTTTGAGTGACCTTGAGCCTTCTTATGAGGCCCATAGTAAGCGACCACGTATCTGTTCCGTATGTCATTACTGGCAACACACTCTGGTCAAACCCTAGGCTTGAGACATTGCGGTATTTTGGACGAGAAGATATCGCGAAGCTTCCCGAACGCTGTCCAGCCGAGTTGGATTCAACGATTGACCTCTTTCTCAAAGTTGGACTTAACTATTGTAACTGAACTGTTTGTCCCAGGTATACATAATTGTCAACAACTTCGAGTGTAGAGTCTCTAACCTTCAGAGGAGTGAATGCGACACGGATATTAAACATAATTTTCGTCTTGTCCATGTTCATTTTTAGACCCACTTGTTGAGAGGCTCTACAGAGGCCATCGAGCACTGTGCCTAGGTCTTCCAAGGTCTCAGCAATGACTACGATATCGTCAGCGAATCGAAGGTGAGTGATGTACTCGCCATTGATATTGATACCGAGTCCGCTCCAGTCCAGAAGCTTGAAAACATCTTCCAGAGCGGCAGTGAGCAGTTTCGGAGATATCACGTCTCCCTGTCTCACCCCTCGCTGCAACTGGATAGGTTTCGAGCCTTGATCCTGGAGACGGACCGACATGGTGGCGTTTTCATACAAACACTTCAGCGCTTCGATATATTGATAGTCAATTTGACACCGTTGGAGAGACTGTAGCACAGCCCAGGTCTCGATCGAATCGAAGGCTTTCTCGTAGTCCACAAACGCCAAGCATAATGGCTGATTATACTCTACAGTCTTCTGTATAATCTGCCGCAGCGTATGTATGTGGTCTACGGTACTAAAGCCTTTTCGTGAATAAGGACTTGATATGACTTATAGTTTACAAAATATACCCATGCTAAAATACATTTTTTCTTTAAATACGACTATTACTGCACGGCCGTAGAAGTGCCGGAACACTTTTTGGGTACAATCTGAATGGATCGTTTGAATGTAAAATGTGTTTTTACTGAATAAATGATTTTGTATTTTTTCTTTTTAAACTTTGTTGGCGATGGTAACATATGTCGACACGAAGTCTGGGACCACTATATTAGAAATCGAATGCTGTCCGTGATATTAAATACGAAATTCTACCAAGACCGTGCAGTAATAGTAAAAGTTCGCATTAAAAAAAACATTCTTGTAGCATAGGCATATTTTGTAAACTATAAGTCCTATCAACTTGCATCCAAAGGCAATAGATATAAAGAATTTAATGAATAACTATTGGTCTTTGACAGTTTTTGCGTAGCTTTTGCCGTTTTCATAAAAAGTAAGCTAGTAATAGAATTGTAATGTTTATGTAGTTAACCTTTTATTCTAACCCGACGAGTACAATTAATGTATCGCGGCCAGTACCTACTAAGAATTTTTAACATTCAAGTTAACTTTTTATTTTACCAGAAAAGAACATTCATTGTTCTGATGATCCTATTTTCAGTGCTAAAAATGAAAGGTTAACTTAAATAAAGTATTAAATTAGGGCTCCATTGCATACAAAAGTTTATACTCATGCTTTTGGATAAATACTCAGTAAGAATGAGTAAAAACGGATAAATACTCATATTTATCATTCTTACCCAGTAAATACTATTTAGTATTTACTGACCGCCCATCTCTAATTCTGCGTGCATAGGTAAAGTACACAAATATATAATTTGACATAGTCTTTTTTTTGTGGAATTTTAACACTAATCCATAAATCTTCCGCACTAGAACACATATCAGACTCAAGTTGGGCCGACAAGTCCTTTCTAACGGCAATAAGTACACCTCCACCCTTGGTCTGACCCGTCAACGCATAGTCTCGGTCACGTCGCCATACCACATACCTACCGTCAAATATCTCACTGTCATGAATACTATCAAGCAACCACGTTTCCGTAATGATTACTATATGATACCTATTAGTTAAACAAATGTTACGATAAAACGTTTCAGTTTTAGTTCTAAGACCACGCACGTTTTGGTAATAAATACATAGTTTCTCATTATTAAACTGTGGCAAGTTAGCCATAATCAATTTTTAAATTAAATAGTAGCAGTATACATGTCAAAATATAAATTAAATTAACAAACGTGCGTGTTAATTGATAATAACAGAATACATAACAGAGTGTTAAATAGTGTAAATTCTGATTGTAAACGAATAGATGTTTATAATATGTAGTAACCGTGTTGTTTACGACATAAATTCTCAATCCGCTAGGTATCAAAGGTGAATGGAAGCGACAGTAGTCAATAGTCATTAGTGTAAAAAGGACAGGTATAGCACTGCAAGTTATTACTTGAATGTAAACAGCCAATAGACAAAGGGGCGGGATGCGCTGACGCAGAGAACAAAAGAAACTTACCTGGCCGGTCGTCCCGCCAGAGGTTGTAAACAATTTGCTTTTTATAGATGAACGATGCAGTCGACGATAAACAAATAAGTTGAAATTACTTATCAATGGGGGCAGCATTAATCCAATATTATAAAAGTGATAGTTTGTAAATGAAGGATTTTTTTTTTTGTAAAATGGAAAAACATCAACAAATACTTTTAAACATTCCGAGAAACACATTATTTCAATCCATTTAAATCTGATACGCTATTAATTATAAAAACTCGTGAAGTATCGGATTTGCGAACATGAATTTTGCAGAATTTCACCCATATATACTTATAGTCTTTAGGTTTAAGTGTAGTCTTGCATAAAGTAAGTAGATTTTTTGATTGAGTCGTAAGATGGTCATTAACGAACACACGTCCTTCTGCGTTCACAAACCCAAGATCTTTAGCACAAAGAGTTTTTTTCATACGTGCAGCGGCGATGAAATCTTCTTTTATATATCTATTTGTGAAGCTCGCAATTATGGACTTTTCATTCGTGCCGAAGACTGGAACTCTGGTGATATAACCAATGGAATCTCTGGAGAAATTATAACCAATATATCTGCCTATGGAATCCATAATTGAATACAAATTCTCATCTTTTTTTAGAGGGACTCCCTTAATTTCCACATTGTTCAGTCTCGAACGTTGTTCAATTGCGGCAAAATTCCTGTTTATCGAATTTACTTCATTTTGGATGGCTAGCATGCTCGACTGAACATCATTAATTATCATGGCTTTGTTTTCCAGCGCAACAATTCTCTGAGCATGTTCAGCAATAGCTTCACAATTGTATTCATGCGAACGCTTCAAATCAGTGAGCTCCTCCTTGATACTTTTAATATCCCGGTGTAATGCTGGGAGACTAGAGAGCTGACTCTTGACGTCACGAAGTTCGGAAAGAATAGTATCCAGGGTAAACTCGGTACTACTATTGGAAGTAGTTTGCGGTATGGGAGAAAGCCCCGGTGCGGGAGAATGTCCTTTACACATAGGACACTTCCAAGTTGCTTTCCTATCAGAGCCCATCCTTCTGTATCCAGCCTCGGTAACATTCGCACAGCGAAAATCCAGGTGTCTTTTGCATGTACCACACTGGATGCCATCATTGAAGATCTGGTCGCACATCGCACACTTCATTTTCAAAAGGATTAAAAAAATAAAAAAAAATATCTTAAATACGGAGTGCAAAGAAAAATGTTGACGATTTCTGTAATTTAGATATAACGCGCGTATATAATATAATAAAACATGTTATTTATTACAATGAGTATATGTAACTGTTTCCTTCAGCCATACTCGCGCGGTTGGCGTCGTACTCCCTGAGCAGCGTGTGCAGGTTGCCGACGAGGCCGGTACTTGCGAACACTGCCAGCTCTGCCACTCTGTTGTTCTGAAGCCATACCTCGCGCGGTTGGCGTCGTACTCCCGGAGCAGCGTGTGCAGGTTGCCGACGAGGCCGGTACTTGCGAACACTGCCAGCTCTGCCACTCTGTTGTTCTGAAGCCATACCTCGCGCGGTTGGCGTCGTACTCCCGGAGCAGCGTGTGCAGGTTGCCGACGAGGCCGGTACTTGCGAACACTGCCAGCTCTGCCACTCTGTTGTTCTGAAGCCATACCTCGCGCGGTTGGCGTCGTACTCCCGGAGCAGCGTGTGCAGGTTGCCGACGAGGCCGGTACTTGCGAACACTGCCAGCTCTGCCACTCTGTTGTTCTGAAGCCATACCTCGCGCGGTTGGCGTCGTACTCCCGGAGCAGCGTGTGCAGGTTGCCGACGAGGCCGGTACTTGCGAACACTGCCAGCTCTGCCACTCTGTTGTTCTGAAGCCATACCTCGCCACTACTTGCGAACACTGCCAGCTCTGCCACTCTGTTGTTCTGAAGCCATACCTCGCGCGGTTGGCGTCGTACTCCCGGAGCAGCGTGTGCAGGTTGCCGACGAGGCCGGTACTTGCGAACACTGCCAGCTCTGCCACTCTGTTGTTCTGAAGCCATACCTCGCGCGGTTGGCGTCGTACTCCCGGAGCAGCGTGTGCAGGTTGCCGACGAGGCCGGTACTTGCGAACACTGCCAGCTCTGCCACTCTGTTGTTCTGAAGCCATACCTCGCGCGGTTGGCGTCGTACTCCCGGAGCAGCGTGTGCAGGTTGCCGACGAGGCCGGTACTTGCGAACACTGCCAGCTCTGCCACTCTGTTGTTCTGAAGCCATACCTCGCGCGGTTGGCGTCGTACTCCCGGAGCAGCGTGTGCAGGTTGCCGACGAGGCCGGTACTTGCGAACACTGCCAGCTCTGCCACTCTGTTGTTCTGAAGCCATACCTCGCGCGGTTGGCGTCGTACTCCCGGAGCAGCGTGTGCAGGTTGCCGACGAGGCCGGTACTTGCGAACACTGCCAGCTCTGCCACTCTGTTGTTCTGAAGCCATACCTCGCGCGGTTGGCGTCGTACTCCCGGAGCAGCGTGTGCAGGTTGCCGACGAGGCCGGTACTTGCGAACACTGCCAGCTCTGCCACTCTGTTGTTCTGAAGCCATACCTCGCGCGGTTGGCGTCGTACTCCCGGAGCAGCGTGTGCAGGTTGCCGACGAGGCCGGTACTTGCGAACACTGCCAGCTCTGCCACTCTGTTGTTCTGAAGCCATACCTCGCGCGGTTGGCGTCGTACTCCCGGAGCAGCGTGTGCAGGTTGCCGACGAGGCCGGTGTGCAGAGCAACTACGCTCTGCTGCCAGAAAATGTGCGCAGAGCGAATCCGGACAAACGAAGCGGCGGGAAGAATTCTGTACCGGAACTTCACCGGGAAAAAACCACCGGTAAAAAATAAGTACCGGGAAGAAATCTCCACGCGGCACCACGTTTGCCCGACTAAAACCTAAATAACTTAACGCAGTCTGCTACCACCGTAGCTTATGAAGGGAGCTACAGGGCCCTATATGATAACCTAACCTATAAATTAATTACACTTAAAAAACACTTACCAAGCTAAATCTTCTTTCTCTTCGGATCCAAACTTGAGTATCTTCGGGAAGGGGGAATTCCTAATCACCCTACCTAACCCTTGAGATCTCAATTCCCCAGGACAAATAAATAGATTTCTTCCCGTAGTTTCACTCGGGAACAGCCAGATGTGAACCGCCAGCCACGTTTCACCTCTCACAAGAAAAAGTCACCATGACGGGTACACAAACACAAAGTTCAATAGTTATTTAACAAACAGGAAATTCACAAACACAACTCAAGCTAATTAGCAATCAAAGAACGCGGAACCTCTCGCGTATTAAAAATCAAACCGATATCGCATAGGGCAATGCAATGGCGACCGTCCGCGAGCCATTCGCGCTAGCAGTGTGAAAACCCCGAACGCCCTCTGGCGGCAGCAATGCGAAACGCCCGCGTTTAGTTTTACCCAATATATTACAAACATCCCCCCGTCCCGGTCTGAGAAGCAGACCGCTAGCTTACTCTACGGGAAGGCGGGCGAGAGAGGTCACACCTCTCCTTAAAATCGAACCGTCGACCAACACCTCAGCCACACGCGGAGTGCCATCTCCGCCAAGAATCAAACGTAATATGCGAGCTCGTCGCCAAAGCAATGAGGGCAAATTTGCCTCTTTTAACAATACTAAATCACCCTCCCTGGGAGGCTCAGTCCTGTCTGTCCACTTCACTCTTTGCTGCAGCAAATGCAAATATTCAAGCGACCAGCGACGCCAAAAGTCCTGGCTCATTTGCTGCAACATTTGAAAACGCGACAACCGATATACGCGTTCATCCTTCCACGGGTATTCGGGCAGGGCATTCAACGGCCCTCCCACCAAAAAATGACCAGGGGTGAGAGCTTCCAAGTCATTTGGATCTGGAGATAGCGGACAGAGAGGACGAGAGTTGAGGACCGCCTCAACTTTACAAAACACTGTGGCCAGCTCTTCAAAAGTTAGAGCCGTTTCTCCGATAATGCGGCGGAGGTGGGTCTTTGCGGATTTCACAGCCGCTTCAAAAATCCCTCCCCAATGGGGGCAACTTGGGGGACTAAACTTCCAGGTTATTCCCCTTTGGGCAGCAATTTGACTTAAACTAGTACAATTTTTATCAATAAACACAGAAACATCCTTAAGATAATTTACAGTTCCCTTATAGTTTGTGCCATTGTCAGACCTAATAAGGGAAGGTAGACCTCGACGCGAAACGAAGCGATCCAACGCGGCGACGAAGGCCTCCGTAGTCAGAGCCGATACCACCTCCAAATGGACAGCCTTGGTGGCCAAACAAACAAATACACACAAATAGCCCTTCACAATACGGGCATTACGAAAGGGAGAAGCCTTGATCGAAAAGGGACCGGCAAAATCGGTTCCAACGCCGTCAAACGGTCTCGAAGGTCGGATTCGATCAGCGGGCAAATCGCCCATCTGTGGTTGCATCGTGGATGCCTTCAACCTATAACATGCAATACATCGAAACAGGACACTACGGATTGCTCTTCGGGCAGACAAAATCCAAAACTCGCGTTGCAAAATAGCCAACAAAGCATTGCACCCAGCATGGGCGTTACGAATGTGTCGATCAGACACCAAAAGCTGCACCAAGGGTCCGCCCTTGGGCAACAACAGAGGATGGCGAGTCTCATATGGAAGATCCGCCTTCCGGAGCCTGCCTCCAACCCGAAGAAGCCCATCCGAGTCGATGTACGGGTTCAAACGAGCGACCGCGCCCTTCAACTTAGCGCGTCCGTCGCGCAAAGTACGAAGCTCTGACTCAAACCGTCCGGTCTGCACGACACGGACCCAATGCAACAATGCGCTCCGGCGCTCTTCTGCATCTGCAATCGGCTCCAACCGCTTTGCCAGTGGGTTTCTACAATTATGTATGAAACGCTTAATCCAACTGGTAACACCCAGAAGCTTATCCAAGCTGCTATACCGAGCAAGTAGCCAATCCGGCTCCGACGTCGTCTCAGCGACTACAGCATGTACACGGAGCCCGGTCAAACTCAAAGAAGTAACATCTGTCTGACAGACAGGCCAAGAAGTTTCTGATCCCATCAGCCACTCTGGACCCCACCAGAGCGGGTGTGACACCAGTTCTGGTGCCGTACAACCTCGGGAAGCACAGTCCGCTGGGTTAAGCTCTCCCGGCACATGTCTCCATGTTATATCAATTCCGATATTCTGGATTTGGGAAACCCGATTTCCCACAAAAACCTCCAAGGTATGTGGGGCCGCGCGCAACCATGCAAGCGCGACCTGGCTATCCGACCAGGCGAAGATGTCTCGTATCTCGACCGTGGCCGCCAGCTCACATGCAACGTGATGCAACAATTTAGAGAGAAGGTGAGCTCCACTCAACTCAAGCTTGGGAATAGTCAGCCTAGTCCTGATGGGGGCGACCTTGCTCTTCCCTAGCAAAAGCGAGACATTGACCCGGCCCTCGGCGTCAACTGTCCGCATATAGACTGACGCGGCGTAGCCTCGCTCCGACGCGTCACAAAAGCCATGCAGGCTGGCTCGACATTTCCCGGGGGCAATATTCGACGAGGCAAGGCAATCCGATTGACTTCCTTAATCGATGAAAACAACTCGAGCCAATCATCCAATGGAGGACCAAACAGCGGCTCGTCCCACGAGACGCCCAAAGTCCAAAGTCTCTGAAGAAGACACTTCGCAGAGAATATCACTGGACTGATCCAACCGCTTGGATCAACATACGGGCTATTACGGACAACACCGTTCTCTTAGTCCAGACCTTTGGTATTTCCAAGTCCACTTGGAATGTAAAAATATCGGTTAGCGGCTGGTACTGCATGCCCAGCACCGCTATCCTGTTGGGATCATCCACATCCTCAAACAGGTGAGGGTTCTGTTGGTGATCCTCCGGGATCCCTTCTAGAACTTTAGGCTCATTAGACAACCACTTACGTAGCTCGTAGCCACCTGTCTTTAATATTTCAATCAATTCATCCCGCAGTAGGAGGGCCTCCTCAATACTTTGGGCTCCGGTGCACACGTCATCGACATACAAGTCACGTGACAGCACGGAAGCCCCACGGGGAAAGCGGATCCGTTCCCGCTCTGCCAATTCAAGCAATGATCTGATGGCGATATAGGGACTAGATTTCAAACCATACGTGTTTGTATTGAGTTCATACACCGTCACAGGATCCTCAGGGCGCTCACGCCAGAGTATTAACTGGAATCGCCTGTCCTCAGGATGTATGACTGTCTGGCGGAACATCATCCGGATGTCCGCGCCAAAAACCACTTGATGTCTTCTAAAGTTCAAGATGATGTCAATTATGTCCCTATGCAATTTGGGACCCGAATGCAAACACAGATTCAACGAAACCCCGTTCGAAGTGGGTGCGGACCCATCGAAGACGGTCCTCAATTTGCCTGTTGAGGCCTTCACCACCGCGTGGTGGGGCAAAAAATAATGCTCAGTTGAGCTCCAATCAACTCGAGCCGGAGACATGTGACCCAAATCCTCGTACTCGCGCATAAATTCAATATATTTATCGCGAAGTACGTGGTCACGCTGCATGCGTCGCTCCATGGACAGCAGTCGTTTCTCCGCAAGCGCCCTACTTTGCCCTAGGCTAGGACGAGAGGCAACAAAAGGTAACCTAGTTACAAACCGACCGGAGGGCAACCTCTCCGTGGTCGATCGAAAAAGGGCTTCGCACTCAGCGTGTTCCGGATCCATCCTGGAACTCATAGGTGGCTCCTCCACCTCCCAAAACCTTTGCATGGTCTTGGCCAAGGACGCAGATGCGACAACCGGTGGCTCCTCCGCGGTGCCATTATCAAACACAGGGCCCATCAGGGCGAAACCAAAAATCGTAGACACTGCCATCAGTGAAGACGAACCCAGAGCCTTCTGTGTACCCAACAAAATCCAACCCAATACGTCCGAGCCCAGGAGTAAGTCCACTGGGCCGGGATGAAAGACAAAGGGGTCGGCCAAATCCAGACCCGAAACCAAAGACAACACACCCGGCGGTATGTCTGTCGAGGGGTGCCAACCCGCAATGGTATCCATTACCATAGCCGAAGTCGTGATCCTCATTGTGGAGGACTTCAGCGAAGAAAAGGTGACAAGTGTCTGGCCCGTCAGACACTTCACTTGTATGCCACCAACTCCAAGAAGTGGCACGGGCGAGTCTTCCACGACTAAACCTAACTGGCGTGCCACTCGAGTGGTAACCAAACTGCTTTGAGCCCCTGAGTCCAACAGAGCTCTCAAATTAATGGCGTCCCCCCTACGACCCCATACGCGGACCACCGCGGTAGGGAGCAGAACCGTCCGCGGCTCTGTCCCAGCAAGGGAGCAAGCTAGTTACGGGCTCCCCACTCTCTCCAAACCAGGGGCGCGCCACTGACCCGGATAATATGGCGGGCGAGTGCACATCCCCATCTGAGGGGGGCATAACCCGCGGCCCGGCCATACATATGGTACGGCGGGTGGTACTCCAGCCGTGGGTACTCGTGCAGCGGCGGAGAAAACCGCTGCGGCTGCATGTGTTGGGTATTGGTAACCCGCGTGGAGGGGGGTGTCCCCACTCTCACGTCCGATCTAGGGCCCCCGCCCATGGGGGCCCCATCCGGGGCCTGGCCAGCCACATACTGGCCATGACCTTGGGGCGCGTGGTCCCGGTCCGCCAAGACCCGCGCCGGTACGCGACCCCCTCCCGAGGGGGTGCGACGAGCGAAGCCGCGTCCTCCGTCCGATGGTGGAGGGCTTCGCGCAGGAGCGCCCCCGCCCATAGGGGACCCCTGCCTCAACAACCGGGGGCCATCCCCGTTCCGGTTCATGCAGAGCATCACGTGGTGCAGCCCACGGCATGCACTGCATGGTATGGCCCTGGGACAGTCACGTGCATAGTGACTGCCCAAACAGTAAAAGCATAGTTCATGCCGCCTTGCCATGCGGCGCCGATCTTGTACTGGCAGTCCCTGCCAGTCCCTGCATTGTAGCAGGCTGTGGCCCATCCGGCCACATTGCAGGCAGTCCGCGTCCCTCGCGACTGCTGCCGTGTGCGCAACCCGCACACCAGCTCCACGCGGTGGCGGTTGCCGTCCCTGTTGGGGCCTACGTTCAGGCGCTCTGGATGGCGCTGAGTCCGTCATGGTATTCTCAGCCGCCCGTGCCTCAAACTCCAAAAACTTCACCAAGTCAGTGAATGTTGGTAGGGTGGTGCTATCCCGTTCCGCATTCTCGCGCTCAAATCGCGAGCGGATGTCATTGGGTAATTTGCCCAATACAATGTGCACCAGCAAAAAGGACCATTGGTCCACCGGCAGCCCCAGTGTGCGGAGCGCGTTACAGGCCACTGTAACGGGCGTGAGCAACTGCAGGCGCAACTGTGCCCTGTTGGCCACCTTGGGCAGGGCCATCAACTGTGCGGCGTGCGCATCCGCTAACAAACGTAAGTTTTGGTAGCGGGAGTTCAATAACTCCCAAGCCGTATCGTACTGGTCGTCCTCCACCCGGAGGTGCTGGATGAGCGACCGCGCTTCATCCTCAAGAGTGGAGAGGAGGTAGGCCATCTTCTGGCCTACCTCCTCTCCACTTCTACAAATACAAAAAAGGTTACAAATATTCTTATACAAACAAACTAAGAAAAATCTAATAATTTTTACAAACAATTAATTATTTTTTTACAAACGAACAAATAGAGGGTAGATAAACTACGCTCTGCTACCAGAAAATGTGCAGAGCAACTACGCTCTGCTGCCAGAAAATGTGCGCAGAGCGAATCCGGACAAACGAAGCGGCGGGAAGAATTCTGTACCGGAACTTCACCGGGAAAAAACCACCGGTAAAAAATAAGTACCGGGAAGAAATCTCCACGCGGCACCACGTTTGCCCGACTAAAACCTAAATAACTTAACGCAGTCTGCTACCGTAGTGTTGGCAGGCCTCCCACTCGGTGGACCGACGACCTGGTGAAGGTCGCGGGATGCGCATGGATGCGGGCAGCGCAGGACCGGTCGTTATGGAAATCCTTGGGGGAGGCCTTTGTCCAGCAGTGGACGTCTTTCGGCTGAGAGAGAGAGAGAGAGAGAGAGTCTGCTACCACCGTAGCTTATGAAGGGAGCTACAGGGCCCTATATGATAACCTAACCTATAAATTAATTACACTTAAAAAACACTTACCAAGCTAAATCTTCTTTCTCTTCGGATCCAAACTTGAGTATCTTCGGGAAGGGGGAATTCCTAATCACCCTACCTAACCCTTGAGATCTCAATTCCCCAGGACAAATAAATAGATTTCTTCCCGTAGTTTCACTCGGGAACAGCCAGATGTGAACCGCCAGCCACGTTTCACCTCTCACAAGAAAAAGTCACCATGACGGGTACACAAACACAAAGTTCAATAGTTATTTAACAAACAGGAAATTCACAAACACAACTCAAGCTAATTAGCAATCAAAGAACGCGGAACCTCTCGCGTATTAAAAATCAAACCGATATCGCATAGGGCAATGCAATGGCGACCGTCCGCGAGCCATTCGCGCTAGCAGTGTGAAAACCCCGAACGCCCTCTGGCGGCAGCAATGCGAAACGCCCGCGTTTAGTTTTACCCAATATATTACAAACACCTCGCGCGGTTGGCGTCGTACTCCCGGAGCAGCGTGTGCAGGTTGCCGACGAGGCCGGTACTTGCGAACACTGCCAGCTCTGCCACTCTGTTGTTCTGAAGCCATACCTCGCGCGGTTGGCGTCGTACTCCCGGAGCAGCGTGTGCAGGTTGCCGACGAGGCCGGTACTTGCGAACACTGCCAGCTCTGCCACTCTGTTGTTCTGAAGCCATACCTCGCGCGGTTGGCGTCGTACTCCCGGAGCAGCGTGTGCAGGTTGCCGACGAGGCCGGTACTTGCGAACACTGCCAGCTCTGCCACTCTGTTGTTCTGAAGCCATACCTCGCGCGGTTGGCGTCGTACTCCCGGAGCAGCGTGTGCAGGTTGCCGACGAGGCCGGTACTTGCGAACACTGCCAGCTCTGCCACTCTGTTGTTCTGAAGCCATACCTCGCGCGGTTGGCGTCGTACTCCCGGAGCAGCGTGTGCAGGTTGCCGACGAGGCCGGTACTTGCGAACACTGCCAGCTCTGCCACTCTGTTGTTCTGAAGCCATACCTCGCGCGGTTGGCGTCGTACTCCCGGAGCAGCGTGTGCAGGTTGCCGACGAGGCCGGTACTTGCGAACACTGCCAGCTCTGCCACTCTGTTGTTCTGAAGCCATACCTCGCGCGGTTGGCGTCGTACTCCCGGAGCAGCGTGTGCAGGTTGCCGACGAGGCCGGTACTTGCGAACACTGCCAGCTCTGCCACTCTGTTGTTCTGAAGCCATACCTCGCGCGGTTGGCGTCGTACTCCCGGAGCAGCGTGTGCAGGTTGCCGACGAGGCCGGTACTTGCGAACACTGCCAGCTCTGCCACTCTGTTGTTCTGAAGCCATACCTCGCGCGGTTGGCGTCGTACTCCCGGAGCAGCGTGTGCAGGTTGCCGACGAGGCCGGTACTTGCGAACACTGCCAGCTCTGCCACTCTGTTGTTCTGAAGCCATACCTCGCGCGGTTGGCGTCGTACTCCCTGAGCAGCGTGTGCAGGTTGCCGACGAGGCCGGCGCCGGGCGCGGCGCGCGGCAAGGCGGCCCCCAGCACCGACGACGCGTACTCGCGCAGGTACTTGCCGAACACCGCCGACAGCTCTGCGATACATACATACATATTATCACGCAGTGGCGTAACAATAGGGTGGCAGGGCTAGACAAACATACCTAACATAGGCTCAGTATTGCTAAGCCTCGCGCACTGAACCAAACACCGCTTGTAGAAGAGAAACAGATTTCGCAACGTAACATTACAACTTACTGTATAAAAGCTATATCTACCACCGGTATACGACTAAAACATATCTAACATAGGCTCAGTATTGCTAAGCCTCACGCACTGAACCAGACACCGCTTGTAGAAGAGAAACAGATCGCGTAACATGACATTACCACTTACTGTATAAAAGCTATATCTCCCACCGTTATACGACTAAAACATACCTAACATAGGGTCAGTGTTGCTAAGCCTCGCGCACTGAACCAGACATGGCGCTTATAGAAGAGAAACAGATCGCATTACATGATATTACCACTTACTGTATAAAAGCTATATCTACCACCGTTATACGACCCTTTCTTTCTTATCGAGTGTGTTATTACACTGGTGTCAGATTTTATCCAAGTCACCTTAGACGCATCTTAACACGACTTTTTATGACTACCGCCATCTAGTGGTAGTAATTATACGACTAAAACATACCTAACGTAGGCTCAGTATTGCTAAGCCTCGCGCACTGGACCAGACACCTCTTGTAGAAGAGAAAAGATCGCGTAACATGACATTACCACTTACTGTATAAAAGCTATATCTACCACCGTTATACGACTAAAACATACCTAACATAGGCTCAGTGTTGCTAAGCCTCGCACATTGAACCAAACACCGCTTGTAGAAGAGAAACAGATCGCGCAACGTGACATTAATACTTTAGACTGTATAAAAGCTATATCTACTACCGTTATACGACTAAAACATACCTAACATAGGCTCAGTATTGCTAAGCCTCGCGCACTGAACTAGACACCGTTTGTAGAAGAGAAACAAGTCTGCACAAGAAGATATGACCGCGCCGCCGCCTGTGTTCGAAATCTCACCGCCTGTGTCTGATTTCGCATCCTGTGGATAAAAATAGTTTAGAATAGATTAGCTAGAGCAGATAGAGCAGATTTGAGAACCGATTATACAAAATCTCCAAACTTTAAGTTACACACGCATTATATAGCTTATTACAGTCCGCGAGGCCTAAGCTGAGCATTGAATTTGTGTAAGTGATTCCGAATAGTAAGTGCGCAGCAGATTGCGCAGAACAAGTGACATCTCACACATCACGCTGGTTGTCAAAATGTTGTACAAACACTGCCTTTATACACTAATTGTGTGCACTCACACAAATGCAAAGCTCAGCTTAGGCCTCGCGGACTGTAAGCTGTTAGTGTGTTCAATCTATACATATAAAAATCTATATCTAAACATATAATAAAACAGTAAAAATATTTTGTCTGTACACTTTGTATTTTTGACTGAAATGGATAGAGGGATTTTTAATTTTTTGTCTGTCTGTCTGTCTGTCTGTCTGTATGTATGATCACGCTAATCTCCGAAAGTACTGAACCGATTTACTTAAAACTTTCACAAATTGCTTTGTTTTAACTCAGCAAAACATTTACAGTTTGTTTCATCAAAATCGGTTCATTTAAAAAAAATGTGCGCAGAGAATCCGGACAAACGAAATGGCGGGAGGGTTCGGTACCGAAAAATTTACCGGGTAAAAAAAATACCGGTAAAAACCTCGACCCGGCACTACGTCTGTCCGACTAAAACCTAACTTAACTTAAGCTATACGCAGACTGCTACCACCGTAACTTATATAGGGAGCTACGGGCCCTATGTACTAATAACTAACTAACTAAATTTATTATACAACTCACCAAGTTGACTTCTTAATCTTCGGATCCAATCTTGAATGTCTTCGGAAAGGGGGGATCCCTAATCACCCTACCTAACCCATGAGATCTCAATTCCCCAGAACAAATACGTAGGTTTCTTCCCGAAGTTGGCTCGGCAACAGGTAGATATGAGCGACCAGCCACGCATCACATCTCACAGGAAAAAGTCACAATAACAGGTCTTTTC
The DNA here is from genome assembly GCA_018467065.1 of Ephestia elutella. Taxonomy (NCBI): domain Eukaryota; kingdom Metazoa; phylum Arthropoda; class Insecta; order Lepidoptera; family Pyralidae; genus Ephestia; species Ephestia elutella. The sequence continues at coordinate 9,048,712 of CM031565.1, read as the reverse complement.
ACAAACACAAACGGAATAGTTATTTAACAAAAGGAAACTCACAATTATAACTCAAACTAACCAACAATCAACGTGGTTTTAGACAAAAAGGACGCGGGACCTCTCCGCGTATTAAAACAAACCGATATAGCACTGGACAATGGCGGCCGACCGCGTCGCCATTTACGAGCAGTGTGAGAACCCCGCGGCCGCCCCTAGCGGCGACAATGGGAAACGCCTGCGTTTCGTTTCACCCATTATATTACAAACAAAAAAGTTATCGTCATTTGAATGCAGTCAAGGTATGAGTTCCGCGGACGAAGTCGCGGGCAACAGCTAGTATATATATATATAATAATATAGATAGATAAATACTCGTCTTCTTGACTAGCTTGTGCCCGCGAACTTCATCCGCGCATAGTTTACTATTGTTAATATCTCAGGTTCTAAGTGACGGATCAAGATGAAAGACTTTAAGCTAGACCTTCAACAAAACAACTGTGAAAACCGCATCAAATTTCGTCCAATAGTTTTTGCGTGATGCGCATACAAATGTACAGACAGACAAAAATTACAAAAAAAAAATAGTTTCAACTTCTATTGATCCTATAAAGACTCCCCATGTATTTTGTTTTCAAATATCTCAGTATACAGACTAGTTGGTTCTATTACATTTTATTTTCTAATTAATTTTATACAATGTACTTATGAAAATTTTAGACACAATTGTAAATTGTTATTAAATTAATAATGAGTTGAATACGTATATTGATTGATATAGATTGATGAAGAAAGATACCGAATGATGAAAATTTAATATTATTTATTTATTTATTTAAATACAACGGTACATATTTCGTAGCCAATTACAGTATTTAAGTAATAGAAGATATATTTGAAATTACATTGAAAAAAACAAACAGATATATTTGAAACATGAAAACGACTTGCCTGCAAGAATCTATCCATGAAGGACCTGAGGTTGGTGTCCAGACTCTTGATGTAGAGCGAGAGGTAGGGCTCGAAGCAGCCGCCGATGGCGCCCACCCACGCCGAGGGGCCTTCCAGCTCTGACGACTGGACAACCCATCATTTATTTATTTGTTAAACATAGGTTACCATTAGATGGGTAGATTAGCTATAACAAGGTTATGAATAAATAAGTATTGAGTATTGATGTTGTTTAAGTTTTAGAATCACTGTGTTTTGCCTCCCTTTAGGCGTACAAATACAAGTTACCTGGGGGAATATGTTTTTACTGGGAAGTACGGAAAGTTCCTTCTGAAGTAGCATGTAAGGTCATATCATTACACCGCGATATATAATATTGTATTAAAAACAGGTCACTCACGTGCTATTATGTCGGGATTGCCGACTATGGTTTCAGACTCATTAGGAGACCATTTATTTAAGGCGACGCCTACGATTCCCGTTCCCGTACTAACTGCTCACTTTGACCGACCTCGCCTTCAAAATGAGTCCAAAACTTTACTCGGCAAGTTGCATAATTATATGTGTTATTTTTTAAAAGGACTAACCTCTTTGACATCGATGTCAAAAGTGGTTTTGCTGTCCGTCGCGTTTTCCAGATTCTCAGCGCCTATGTCTGTACCTGTTATGATTTTTTTAGAAAAAATAATATTAATATAAATTAATGGGAAGACATTGAAATTAACAGAAATGGGTAAAAAATACTTATATGCTATATGACACATCCAGTACCAAAAGCTAATAAATAATTAAATAATCTATACATATAATAAAACAGTAAAAATATTTTGTCTGTAAATTTAGTATTTTTAACTGAAATGGATAGAGGGACACTTAAAATGAATAATAAAAGCAAAAAATTTTTTTGGAATTTCTTGTCTGTCTGTCTGTCTGCATGTATGATCACGCTAATCTTTTTAATTTTATTTCACTGGTAACGTTCTTTTTATTATTTACTAGCTTTCGCCCGCGTGTATTTTCCACGGGAACCGTGCCTTTTCCCGGGATAAAAGGTACCCTATGTCCTTCTCCGTACTTCTAACTATGTGTATGCCAAATTTCAAAGATTAAGAAAGATTGGATCAGTAGATAAAGCCTGATAAGGTAACAAACAAATCAACAAACTCACTTTCACTTTTATAATACTAGCTTTTGCCCGCGGCTTCGCCCACGTGAATTTCCCACGGGAACAGTGCATTTTCCCGGTATGAAAGGTACCCTATGTCCTTCTCCGTACTTTCAGTTATAATGTGTATGCGAAATTTCAGGAAGATTAGTTCAGTAGATGAAGCGTGAAGAGGTAACAAACAAACAAACCAACAAACTCACTTTCAGTTTTATAATATTAGTTAGGAAGTTAGGATTAGGATTAAGAAGTAAGACCAAAGGGGAGGCCTTTGCCCAGCCGTGGAACACTAAAGGCTATTAAAAAAGTAAGATAGATCAACACTTTATTGCACCATTTACAGAAAAGAAATACAAAGTAGTAACAAAAGAGCACATGTTTACCAGTGAACCGCTTGTGCAGCAGCAGCTCGAAGCTGTACGTCTTCTGTATCGCGTACAGCAGCAGCTTCACGTCCAGCTCACCGCGCCGCGCGGACAGCAGCGAGCTCAGCTCTGACCGGGTTAGCTGGCAAGATATTGCTATAATAGCTTTTACCCGCGGCTTTGCTCTTTTTTTATATAGAATAGTAGGCAAACGAGCGTGCGGGTTGCCTGATGGTAGGCAATCACCGCAGTCCATAGACACCAACGACCCTAAGAAGGTCACTGATGCGTTGCCGACTTTTTGAGAAAGCGATAGGCTCTTTTCTTGAAGGCCCCAATGTCGCACCTATTCGGGAACACCGCTGAGGGAAGTTCGTCTTCTCTTGTGAATTTTTTTTTTTTATTTATTTTGGCACAAACAGTCATAAACAAAAGACTTTACAAAACAGTGTACGTATTATAGACCAAACAGTGCCGAATATGTATAAAGTATTAATAAACTTAAGACTATTTCCCACAGGAACAGTGCTTTTTCCCGGGATGAACGGTAGCCTATATCCTTCTCAGTACTTCTAACTATGTGTATGCGAAATTTCAGGAGGATTGGTTTGGTAGATAAAGCGTGAAGAAGTAACAAACAAATAAACAAACAAACAAACCAACAAACTCACTTTCGCATTTATAATATTAGTTAGGATTTACTATCCACGCCCAGGGGCTTCGCTCCCGTGGGAATTTCTTGATAAAAAGTAACCTTTTCCTGGTGTTTTTCTACCCGTGTACCAAATATTGAAATCTGTACAGTAGATTTTGCGTGATTCAGTAACAAACATCCTCACAATATATACAAACTATTGCATTTATAATATTAGTAGGAGTTATGACCCGGGTATTCGCTAGCACTTTAATCTCAAAAGTTTTGTCTAATGTACCAAGAGGAAACGGAATGCAACTTTTCGTTGACGTAATGTAATTCAAATTCGTAATTGAAATTTAGATTATTGTGAATATAACACAAAGATGGCGGCACCAGTACAACAAACTTTGTCTATAAATCAATCTCATTTGCCATGCATTGAAATTGAAAGACATGTCATTGTCAATATACTCTATTTACTCCTTATGCTATTGCTAACCACTGGTGTAATAAAATCGCAATCAACATCTACAATCTAGTATTTTCGGAGGTATGAGTTATGATTATCGACGTACCTTACAGAAGTGCATAGCGATCCTCTCGCTCAGCCTCCAGGCCAGAGGGAATATGTTCGCGAGCGAGTCCTCGAAGGCCAGCAGGTGGCGCTTCAGCCACGCGTAGCGCCGCTCTATATGCGAGATCCAGGCCGACTCCTGCTCCGCTGAGAACAGGTGTTGGTATTCCTGGAATTATATCAAATTCTAAGTAAAAGTCTAATCGTTTATTGCTTCCTTAATGTATTGTACGCTTATAAATAGTGACAATTAAGGACCCTGACGGGCGCTGCAATGGGAGAGGGCTGTATATTTCACCCACCACCCGCTACCCCACTACTGCACCCTACATTATTTTCATGTATATTTCCTTCCACCCAAAGGTTGGCTGGAAGAAATTGCATTTGCGATAAGCCCCCGCCGTTTCGCTCATTTTTGTATTTACTTTTGTCTCTACTTTGTATGATCTTTCTGTAAATGGTGCAATAAAGTATTGATCTATCTATCTATTTTCGCCAAGTTTCTTTTTTAGGGTTTCGAAGTAAACAAGGAACCCTTATAGTTTCGTCATGTCTGTCCGTCCGTCCGTCCGTCCGTCTGTCTGCGGCTAATCTCAGAGACTACGAGTACTAGAAAACTGTAATTTGGTAGAGATATACATATTTATTACGCGGAGCGAACTGTAGAATAAAATTAGGAAAAATATTTTTTTTTAGGGGGCCTCCCCTACACCTGAAGTGGGGATGATTTTTTTTCTTCCGATTATACCATCGTGTGGGGTAATCATTTGATAGGTCTTTTAAAAATATTATGAGTGTCTGAAGAACATTTTTTGATTTAGGGATCCGTGTGCGAAATATTTAACTTTAAAGTGATAAATTTTGTTAAAGTAAAGTGTCCCCCCCCTCGAACAAGAAAATGGTGGAGGGTGGATACATGAAACAAATTATAATAACTAGCAAATATAATGAATTTAAAAGGAAAATTATCACGGCTACGTAGACTTTACGCGTTAATGAGTAATAGACGACAAACTTACAAAATTGATTTTAGTATGAAAAATATTCGTAGGAACAATTTTCATTCTATGATGGTATATACTTAGGTTATTTTCATAAGTTATATAAAAGTGGAAGTAAATATAAGTTAATGTCCGCATTTCTACAGGATAGGTACCTTCGGAACCCTACATTGTTCGTGGCCCGACACGCACTTCACCAATTATTATGCCATATTACCGGTATATATATTGTTGTGTGTTTGTTATGATTTAACTATTTTCAATTTTATTTTATTTAGTACCTACTTTTTTATTATAATAATTGAGGTAAGTATATTATTGTCTTTATTTCGATATATGTCTCTTTAAAAGTTGGTCAATATAATAGTAATTTTTAATAATCAATTTAAATAAAATCATTTTGATAGACACCGGGCTGGTGTTGGGAGATGCCGTGAGAACCGAGTCAGGTGGGGGTACTCGTCTGATAGCCCCTATGACTGTGGAGCCGTCCAATCCATGGATCATCTTTTGACCTGCCCCAATTGCCCTTCCTCCTGCACCTTAGAGAACCTGAATAAGACCAACGATAAGGTGGAAGTGGCCTAATACTGGTAAAAGAAAATCTAATTTTTGTCATTTCGACTCGTGATGATGATAACATTTTTACTAGCGACCCGCCTCTGCTTTTAATTGCTGAAAAATCCGAAAGAAATCATCTAAATATCTGTGAAAACAGCATCAAAATCAGTTGGTAGTTAACGCGCGTGTGTACGCTTAGATCCTATACTAAGTGCCATAGTAATAAAATATTAACAGTAACGGTGAAATTATATTCCACCAGCATTTTTACTGTTTAGACCGCAGCTGTATGAAAGCTAGATTATATCCTTTTACAAAAAGAAAGCAGGACCAACCCAGTATTTATTTAGTAAATAATTTTATTAATTTATAAATTTGACATTTAATATAAATATTCAATGTATATTCGTCCACATATACAGTCATTAAATTGTAAGTCATATGTTGTAAAGTGACGTCTTTGGAGAAAATGCAGCAGTGGAGTTTGTTGCGCCGCCTCTTCTCCACTTGCGCTTTGGAGGCGGTGGTAAACTTAGCTTTAAGTACTTTTATGACGTCAACTAACTAAAAAAAGAATGTGACGATTTATAAGTGCTATTTTTAAGCCTATATAAATAAAAATAATTGACTTTGACTTTGAGTGTTTGTATATGCTATTGCTATATATCTTAAGCCTCTATAAAGAGTTAAATGATACTTCTATACGACTGCAAGCTGTATAACAGTCACTAAAATCACAACAATAGGACTAAAGGTTGTATAAATGACCATTATACAACTAAATCCAGTATAACCAACCTGCAGCTGCATGTCTATGAACCAGTCCAGTAGCTCCTGTTTCACCTTGGGCTCCAGGATATCCACCACGGCGCAGGCCTCTGTTAGGGTTTTGTGGGTCACGCTGCTTTTGCTGCCTGCAAACAATAGGGTAGATTATGATCAATACATATAATAAAACTGTAACTGGTCTGTGTCTGTACATAGGAGATATTTGAGAAAAAAAACTAGGAGGGATCTTTATAGGGCCAATAGAAGCCAAAACAATTTTTTTAGATTTGTCTGTCTTTCTGTCTGTATGTTTGTACGCGCAACACGCGAAAACTACTGGGCCAAATTTTAAAATCTGGCGTCGGTTTCATCTTGATCCGTCACTTAGAACCTGAGATATTAACAATAGTAAATTACGCGCGGACGAAGTTCGTGGGCACAGGCTAGTTTTTAATGTGGACTAGCTTGTGCCCGCGACTTCGTCCGCGCGTAATTTACTAATATTTATATCTTCGGTTCAAAGCGGCGTATCAAGATGATACCTGAGCCAGATTTTAAGTTAGACCCTCAACAATATAACAGTGTAAGCCGCATCAAAATTGGTCCAGTAGTTTTTGCGTGATGCGCGTACAAACATACAGACAGAAAGACAGACGTACAAAAATTCTAAATAAAATTATTTTGGCTTCTATTGGCCTTATAAAGACCCCTCGTAATTCTTTTTTCTTAAAAATCTCCTATATACAGACACAGACCAGTTACAGTTTTATTATATGTATTGATTGATTGATGATACTCACGCGTGTTGTTAGTCGGGACCGCCGACTAGTTTCGACTTCATACGGACGTGAGTATCCGTATTAAAAATAATAATGACCGTTGTTCACGTAAGATTTAATCAAATTGTAATAGGGTAGATGTCAAATCAGATAATTTGATTAAAACTATCGTGTGAAGCACACACCTGTTAGAAGAGCACGATGTTCCTCAAACGTACTTCTAACCAATATTATATCATCCAAATAAGCAAATACTTTTAGATTAATTTCTTCACCAAAGAGCTTATCCACTAGTCGTTGCTGAGTAGCAGAGGCATGATTAAGACCAAAAAGCTGTTTTAAATTGAAAGGTACCCTTGCCAGGTACATATAATGCTGTCTTATGTCTGTCAGGCTTGTTTAACGGTATTTGCCGAAATGCCTTTGAAAGATCAATATTTTATTTTATTTTATACATTCGGAAGACCAACAGCTAGATTAATATAATAGTACCAAAATACAAATTTCAAAGCCAATTATAGGTCTTCACAAATAATAACACACTAGAAATTTTAAATACTGCAAGGCAAGAGGAAAGTTGGACGACCCAAGCAGACCTGGCGGCTTACTATTGCGGCGGAGTTGAAGGCAGTCGGCCTCACCTGGTTGGAGGCGAAGCGCATTGCCCAAGACAGATCACAATGGAAATGAACTATGGACGCCCTCTGTCTCACCTAGGGGCCTTAGGACCATAAGCAAAGCACAGAATTAATATTAGTACTACGTACAGAAAGGAAACTCCCTGCCCCTCCCGCAATATGGCACCCCTCGCACCCCCCGCACTTCTCCCCGTTCTTGTGTGTATTGGGACGTTATTACTATGAAAACGCACACATTGACGTGTTCACGGATATACAGTTTCATTTGTAAGTAGTAGGTATATTTGAGGCCCCGTTTCTATGAAGCACCCGCCTGTGCCACAAGTCAAGTAAGTCATTTAACGGCGGATCCAGGATTTTTTGAGAAGAACCTTGGCGGACTATGCATGATGGGCGATGGGGGGTGCAACTAATCGACATCCATCCTGATGCAGAAGGATTAGATTTGTAAAGAATCAAGGAATAAACCAGATGGGCAAAAAAAATCTGTTATTTCTTTATTTGATATGTACTGTCATGGTATCTCCCTCCACAGTAAATGCACAAAAAAAGCAGTCTGGGGGGGGGCACGTGCCCCCGTGCCCCCCCTAAATCCGCTACTGAAGTGTGGATTATTGATGAATGTTACCAGTGAAAGCCTGCTTGAAGTCTAGCAGTATCTGGTGCGCGAGCTGTGCGCGCGCGGCGTGCACCTGCGCGCGCAGCGCGGACAGCTCGCTGATGTCGCGGTAGCACTCCAAGTGTTGCAGTACCTGGGGGAAATATATGGTATAGGTAGATCAACTCTTTATTGCACCCCTAGTATTGAATCATTCCCTAGTATAGACCAAGCCTATTATTCGCAAATCGTGACACGTCGGTGCATCGCGTGGTGCATCTTTTGACAGTTAAATTCGATAGTGATGAGACATGTAAACTTTCCAATCATTAATCATGCTGTTTTTTTTAGAATTTAATTTCGATTATAATAAAATAGAAAATAAATAAAATCTTTGAGACCTGTTTGCATTTTTATTTTGTGTTATGAACTTTATACGGGTCATTTTCATCAGAGATTTTTTTACGTGATGTAATGAAAACAGATATTCTTTTTATAGATTAGCGATATATGTTATTTTTGGGTTATTTATATAAACAATCCTAGGTCCTACATGCATAATATCATCCGATTAATATAATATTAAATACTATAAATTTATATTTAATTTATAAATGTCACGGGACGTGGTAAATACAATCAACACTAGCTTGGAAAATCTAAGCATGCAAACCGACAAATACAATTCTCCGCCCAACTTACCACTAGAGTATTCTAAAGAAAAAAGCACTAGGTCAAAAATACCTAACAAAGGCTCTAACTCACATAAAAACAAAAAAAGTTCTTTACCATCACTAGCACAACAGAATAAAAATAAGCTATGTATAATCAGTAGTAGCAATCAAAATAATGTACTGCAAATACTAGAAAAAACAGAATTAACCGAAATCTTTTCATGCTGCCACTATATTAAATCTGATGTGGGAATAAAAGATCTGCTTTCAGGTCTATCCACAAAATTAGAAGATTTTACAAAAACAGACTACTGCATCATCATGATTGGAGAACACGATTTTAGAAAATCACAACAGTATACGAAATTAGTTTACGAAATTGGAGAAATTCTGAGTGGTATAACACATACAAATATAATCATTGCATTGCCTACTTATATATGTGGAGCCAATATATATAACTGCAGAGTAGAGAACTTTAATTCCCTTTTAATCATGGACGCATGGAGAAACGAATATGCCTGGATATTTGACTCGAACAAGGATCTTTCTTTTGATATGTTTTCACCAAAAAACAGGGAAAATAAGGAAAACAGGAATTACAAATATAATCGAAAATATGAAAATTTTAATGCAACAAATCTCGACTGAGTATTGGAAAAACACTCCTGCTCCTCCATTGGATACACACTCAACATCGAACCAAGAAGTAACAAAACAAAGTCAGGATTTTTTTCGTATACAACACGATTAACATATTACATCAAAACATAGATGGACTAATTAATAAATCTGATATTGTAGTTGAATACCTAGATAGCCTTTCAAAAGCTGAAACAGAAGTTAATGTGTTATGCTTCACTGAACATAATATGGTCTCAAGTGACGTAGACTTTCTCAATATTCCTAACTACAAATTAGCTGCATTTTCTACTAGAAATAATAGAAGGGGTGGTACATGTATACTGGTTCATAATAACCTAAACTATAAAAAAATTGACTCGGTTTCAAAATTGTATATTGCTAACATTTTTGAATGTAGTGCGGTAGAGTTAATTGATCACAAAATTATACTTTTATGTACATATAGATCACCGAGTACAAACAAAAATAAAATCAATATGTTTCTTGATAAACTACGACAAGCCTTACAAATACTATCATTTAACAAGAATAAAAAGATAATAATTTGTGGAGACTTCAATATAGATATACTAAAAAAAAACAATTTCTCTACCAATTTTGAACACTTAAGCAGGGAATTCAACTTAAAAATAGCAATACGTGAGCCTACACGACCTGCAAGCGGGACTTGTCTAGATAACTTCTTGCATAACATACGAGGTAGTAAATCAGAAATTCTAGAGATGGGAGTATCGGACCACTTAGCCCAATTACTATCATGTCCAGTAAAAAAGACATGTACTTTGAAGCACTGGTACATTTTTAAACGCGATTATAGCAAAGAAAACATTAAACTCTTCATAAATTGTATAAATAAACTACATTTCTCCGACGTATATGACAAAGCAATTGACGCCAACAAATGTTTTAATAATTTTTATGACCTATTTACCCTCTTTTACAATTTATGCTTTCCAGTCATAAAATGTAAAGTCTCCACAACAGTCAAACCCAAATGGATTACACGTGGAATTAAATTATGCAGCAAAAAAAGGCGCGATTTGCTCTGGAAATATAGACATAAACCAAATACAGAGACTAAAATGGCATTTAAAACATATACACAAAGATATAAAAAAATCGTTAAATTAACGCAAAAAGCACGTAACAACCATTTTATAAAAACCAGTAGTAATAAATCAAAAGCGACATGGAAAATAATTAATTCCCTAAAAACAAACCTTCCTAGAGAAGACATTAAAGGGATAAAAGTAGGAAAACAATTTGTGACAAACCCAAAACAGATAGCAGAAAACTTTAATGACTTCTACATAAACCAAACTAAGACAGATTTCAAACAAACCAAACAAAAAAAAAAAAAACAACTTGGGCAACTCAAATTATTGCAAATCAATTTTTATGAAGCCAACTATACCAGATGACATTATCAAAATAATTATGAATCTACGGAATACTAATAGCACTGGGTATGATGGAATTTCTACCAAAATAATAAAAGAAGTAGCGTTTATCATAGCCCCCGTATTAAGCTACATTATTAACAAATGCATTCAAAATGGGACATTTCCTGAAAAATTAAAACTGTCTATTATAAAACCGTTATATAAAAAAGACGAGAAAACAAATATGACTAATTATAGACCTATAGCGTTGTTATCAGTATTCTCGAAAAATCTTTGAGAAAGTAATATATGACTGCCTTTATACATATTTTGAAAAAAACAATATATTTTGTGACGAACAGATGGGATTCAGAAAGGACAAAAATATTAATATGGCAATCTATAATTTTTTGTATAAAGTTCACCAAAATATGGACAATAGAAAACCAGCAGTTACTATGTATATGGATATGACCAAAGCTTTTGACCATGTAGATCACGAAGTACTTTTACAAAAACTACACCATTACGGCATACGAGGCAATGTACTACAGTTAATTAAATCATACTTGGAAGGAAGAAAACAAACTACCCATATAATACGCTTAGATCACAAAACTAAAACTGAAAATATATACGCCTCGGATTATAAAACAATAGAGTATGGTGTACCACAAGGTGGAGTACTAGCACCTTTACTATTCCTCATTTATATAAATGATTTTCCAAAAAATATAAATCAGCAAATGTCTTTATTTGCCGATGACAGTGCCGTAATATATAATGATATAAATCTGAACACAATTGAAAATGACATAAAAAATAGTTTAATATCAATTATAGAATGGCTTACTAATAATAATTTAAAAATAAATCTTAATAAAACTGTGACAATGAACTTTCAGCTCAGACCTAAAAATAATAGCCCATTAAATATAAATTATATAGGTCAAACTATAAAAGAAACAACTGAAACAAAATTCTTAGGATTATTTATTAACAATGATATGACTTGGAAAACTCATCTTGAGCACATCTGTAAAAAGCTGACTAAATTTTCATATGCCTTGTACATGTTAGGAAAAGTAGCAAACCAAAATACACTTCTTACGGCATATCATGGGTATGTGGCCTCCACCCTGAGATATGGCGTTATATTCTGGGGTAATGCCTCAAGGATTAATGATGTTTTTTTAGCTCAAAAGAAATGTCTACGAGCCATATGCAAGTTAAAACCCTATGATAGTTGCAAAACATACTTCCAGGAACTAAGGATATTAACTCTACCGTCATTATACATTTGTGAAACTGTTTTGTTTGTAAAAAATAATATTCATTTATTTCATCGGGTTGAGAGTCAACGTCGCTCGGACACTCTACATTTAGTGCAAACAAATACTTCATTTCTACACAAGAGTGTTTATGCTATGGCACCAAAATTGTACAATAATTTACCTAAATTTTTAAGAAACATTAACAACCCAAAAACCTTTAAGAAGGAACTATCTAAGTTACTGATTGAAAAAGCATATTATTCTGTTAGTGAATACCTAAATGATAATTTAAATTAATTTAATGACATCATTTCTCAATAATATTGTTATTTGTATCTTTGGCGTTGTAAATTAATAACTTTTTTAAATTTTGTATGCCTTATGGCGGGACCTAGAGGAACTCATTTTAAATGTATAACACCTCTCTATGTAAACCTATGTTCACAAAATAAATGATTTGACTTTGACTTTGACTTTGGTGCGTGATATTTCCATTTTTATTAATATTTAGCCGAAAATTACTTTTTGCAAGCACACTTTCGATCTAATGTCTTATTCTCCACTATTGTCAATATGTGTGCTATCGTAAAAAATATATAACAAACATAATCAGTGTTCTGTTTCCAAGCAGCAGCTTAATCAATTTTGTGAAAATTTTATAAGTCACAAACGTGGTCATTACGATTTTCGTAAAATTTACCAACCTAAACACGATGTACGACTATGGCAACACTGGCAGGAAAAAAAGTAAAACATCGGCCATTTTGTAGGCGGATCCACGGAGGTTAGGAGAGTTTTGTTTGCAAGATAAGATTTTTTTTGAATATTAATTTTTTGCTTGGAAAGCATAACCGGTACAAAACGTGGATATCATATTTAGTTGTAATGAAGACTTTCGATGTTAATATCGATATATAGTGAAGGAAATAGTATGAACTTCCCGCAAAATTAATCTTATGAGCTAAACAACATTTTGAGGGTACTTTTTGATGGCCACGTTCCAAAATTGTCACACACGTGGGTTGCTCAATTGATCACAAACGTGGCGTTTTAATATTTTTGAAGGCCACGTGTGTGACATTCTATCCACGTCTGTGAAATGTATAAATTTTTAGTTGTATGGTAACTTAATTATCGAGTTTTTCTCAAGTTAGCCATTACTTTCCGTCCCTCACCACTTATCCACAAGCCTTAATAGTCTCGATGGGGATATCATCATGTCCCACGGCTTTTCCTGATTTCAGATGTTTAATGGCTGCTCTGACCTCCTCCTTAAGAATGTTAGGCTCTTGATCTTGTTGATCGGCTGTCTCGGTGGATTCAAAATGTTTTGAGTTCTCATCAAGAAATAGAGTATTCCCTCCAACGATTTAATGATTCTTCTAATTCCGTGATCAGAATACCATCCGAATCTTCTATCGCCCACGATTTCGAACTGAATTTTTTAGTGATGAGGCGAATTTTCTTGTGAAGATCTCCGGTTTCATGCCTTTCAGCATGAGATTCAGCCTCCGCGCCATAGACCTTGCAAGAAAGCGTTTTTATCCCTTCTGCATGCTGTTTGTATGTGACGGAAGAGTATGTTCTGTTGCTGAATATCAGCTCCCAGAGCCTTAAGGTTTCGCCTTTTCTCAATAAGTGCAAAGGTGTCGTCACTGATCCAGTTTTTCTTTTTGACCACTTGTCCGGGTTGCTTGGTTGCCTGCCTCAATAATAACTTTTTAAGACAACTCCCAAGCTTGGTCTACTTGGTCTCCTTCTGAGATGCTATTAGACCATTCTCTCCATCTCGCGGCAAGGGCTAAATTAAACTTTTCTTTGTCGTCGATAGTGATTCTTGATCGTCTTATTGTCTTTCTTTCGGCCTTAAGTTTGATACGCATTACAGCGATGAGAAATTGGTGGTCTGATCCACAGTCTGCACCTGGGAGAGTGTGAGCATTTTTAATTGAAGATCTCCGGCGCGATCTTACTAGGACGTAATCTATCTGGTTGCGGTAATTGTCCCCCGGTGATATCCACGTGTAAAGTCTTCGGGGATGGTGTTTGAAGAAGCTGTTGGAGATCACTGGTCCGTTATCTGCAGCAAACTGCATGAACCGCTCACCTTGCTCATTACGTTTACCTAGTCCGTAAGGACCTCTGAAATTACCCAAATCTTCATTGGTGTTAGACGAGCCAATCTTGGCGTTTAAATCACCCGTTATAACTAGTAGCTCTCTGTTAGGGATTTTGTCAATGGTCCTTTCGAGATCGGAATAGAAGAGTTCAGTACGCTTTTTATAGTCTTCAATGTTTTTAGTAGTGGCTGGAGCGTAAACATGGACGATGTTAATGTCGACTGGGGAGGCTTTGATTTTTATTGTAATTATACGATCACTGATAGGCTCGTATCCTATTACACAGTTATTCTGATCGCGTTGTACTGCAATTCCAACTCCATTGATGCTCTCTGATTCATGACCAGAAAAATAGATGGCGTGGTTTTCCGTCAAGTAATGCCCGTTGCCGTTCCAATGCGTTTCGCTTAATCCGCAGATTGTAACAGAGCATCGCGCGAGTTCCCTTTCTACTATCTCCAGCTTACCAGGTGCAAGCATTCCTCGAACATTCCAGTTGCCTAACTTAATATTAGTGCGTATGTTCAGATGTTTTTCAGTTGCATTGCTTCCATGTTGTGCCTGGTCACCTACACTAACATGGCCTACCGGCCACCGCCAATTTAACACTGCCTGCCCCGGACGCAGTACAGCGCCGGTCGCTACGCGGATCGTAAGGCACATTCCTTCCAACTTGTGACATCATGCTGACTTTCTTGGGAATATAGTGCAGTGGTTTCCCGTTGCCTTCTGCACCAGACATTTTAAGAGTTATTTAGACCCTAAGGCTGCTGTAGCCAGCCTCCTCTAACTAGTTTTGTGTCACGGATGTGGATGGCATTTTGTCAACAAAGTCACCAACGTGTTCTACTTGTCACACACGTGGGTAGTACTTTATATGAACAAGTCACAAACGTGTTCTACATGTCACACACGTGGATTCAATTTTTTTTGATGGCATTTTCTGTATCATTTAAAGGGTTTTAAGCTTAGCTATATACATAAAACATTATCATAAAGGATCATCTTTCACATCTTATCAATCAAAATCAAATTCGCAACACAACACTCGGTTACATGTTTGGTGAAAATGACCCATACATTACTTTAAACTATTTACATGTAATAAATGAACTTCATATTTAAATGAATCTATTGATTATGATATTTTTATGTGCAAGTGTCGGCTGTGCCAATCCATACTAATATTATAAATGCGAAAGTTTGGATGTGAGTTTGTGAGGATGTTTGTTACTCAATCACGCAAAATCTACTGGACGGATTTCGATGAAATTTGGTACAGAGGTAGATAATGACCTGGAATAGCACATAGGCTACTTTTTATCCCGGGAAAAAGCACTGTTCGCGTGGGAAATTCACGCGGGCGAAGCCGCGGGCAAAAGCTAGTCACTAATACATCTATCTTGTCATTTGATTCTATCTTGTTTATGAATTTTCTGCTCACGCAAAAAACAATAGGATTTGGACTATACTACCTCTCTAGATAAAGGAAAATCTTTGAAGCTCTATGATTGCACCATTTAAAGTAAAAACTTCACAGCGCCCCCCACCAGTAGTTACAGGTAGTGCAGCAGTGTGATGGCTGTCAACCTCCTCACCATGTGACCTCACCTCACCATTTATTTTATACTAGCTTTTGCCTGTGGCTTATCCGCGTGAATTTCGCATGTGGACAGTGCTTTTTCCCGGGATGAAAGGTATCCTATGTCCTTCTCAGTACTACTAGGAACTATATGTATATGTGTCAGGAAGATTGGTTTAGTAGAGCGTGAAGAGGTAACAAGCAAATAAACAAACAAACTCACTTTAACATTAATAATATTATTTAGGATAGTATTTACTATGTGGGGACGCCAGCGCAAGCACCAGACGGGTGATCAGCCCACTCATGCCGGGACTATTTCACCCAGTTTCCCAAGACCAGTATAGGGGTTTTGAGTTAACTGGTAATTCACGTTGGTGGCGACCCACTGAATCCACCTGTTACTTTGCAGAATTTTAATTACTATTGTAATGTCACTCAGATCATTTTCAGACCATACACACCTCCATGATAGCCTGCATGGGCAGCACCACCTCCTTGTACTGGCGCGTGTCCGTCATAGCGTTGAGCGAGTCCACCCCCCCCACCAGCATGTGCAGGTGGTTCAGCGCCGTGATGGCTGCTGTCAGGTTGGACTTGGCACAGTCCAGCTGCTTGATCTCGGACGTGATCTCGCGGACCATGCTCTCACTGCGCTCCGCTTTCTTGTTTATGTCCGCCACCTGGGACAAACATACAAGCTGTTAAATGACGAGAACATCATGATATTGTATTTTGAAGAGGAGATATTGTGCCAACCCCAAATAATGTGAAATGGTAAGCAGATGATGAGTAAGTAAGTTTCTGGAAAATAGTTGTATGCGAGACTTCTGCCTTAAATAATTAAGGAACTTTATTTTACGCACTGAATAAGATACCATGAAATTTTCTACATTCATCTAGAGGGAATACCTAGTGACCTGTAAGACAGATTCTTAGGACATCTAGCACCAGATCTACACAATAACTAAGTTTAAGATGAAAGTATCTACCTACTCATAAGTTGTGGAGATTAAATAAACCTATTTTTTTCCACTTCTCTAGCCAATTTTTTGTCAAGAAAGGAGTTTATGGAGGTTTAGTTTACTTCCAACTGCATTACCTGCAGAGCTAGCTCAGAGATGCACTGCCTGGCGTGCAGCAGCGCACGCTGCCCCTCCTCCCTCTGAGCAGGCTGCTCGCGCACCAGCCTGCGGATGTCGTGCTCCACGCCAGCCAGCCGGAACTCACAGCGGGCCACCGCACTCTCCACGCCCGCTAGGGACTGCTCCGTGGGGAATATCCGGTTGATATATGCTACTGCATCAAACTGTAAACATAACATTCATAGAAGTTGCTAATTTATTCAATAATTAAATTATTGTATCAAGATATGTAAAGAATAAATATATCTAGTTTTGATAACAAGAATTAATGGGATTGATTTGAAATAGAAAAAAGATACTGAATCTGAATTTACAGCACTGTTTTATGTAGCATAGGAACTACTTTTAGTTGGAAAATTAAGGATGATAAAATCGGAAGTCAAGTTTGAATGGCAAATAGAATAGATCATAGAAATCATATCCATTATTAGCCAGCCAACAAAGTAACTAATAAGGGCATAAAACCGATGCCTAAGCTTTAAACAGAATGTTTTATAGGATTTTGTAAGGAAAATGCGCAAAAACCTCGTCATTGTCGAACTGCTCAGTTCCACCCATAAGTTCTTCAATGCGACTCATCACAGAGCTTGGAAAGTTCAACTGGACCTCGGGCCCGCTGTCCTTATCGTCCATTATGTCGTTAGAATTCATGATATATACCAATTCTTAAAATTAAAATAACTTAAACACCAAACCAACTTTACACAAAACAAAACATTTCATTTTCATTGAATTCGGTTTGTTGATTGATTTGATTGATCATCATTGACGTTTGAGTTTGACGTTTTGAAAAACTGTCATATGTCATTGTCAATGCCGTTGCAATGCCGACTCAAGTATTTCCTCAAGCGCCCACTAGACGCTGGCCCAACGCGTTGGCCCAATGCGCTGTTTCGTGATGCTGTTGTGGGTCTCATTCAGCGTTGGTCATTAGATGAGATTACGGATGTGAGCGCAATCGGGGCTGCTGCATTATACTTTCAAATACAGCGCTTTCAAATTTTATATTCATTAAGAACATTGTTCTTGTCGGTGGAGTTTTTTCCATGTCTCCCTCCCTATATACAGGGTGACTTTTTATCCAGTGTCCAAATTTATATATTAGATTCCTTTTCGAAAATAATTAGACCCGTATTTTTTCGTTAAGTACCTCTCCATACAAAAAAATGCAATGAAAAAGCATGCTAAAGTTATCCCGAAAGTGTTTGCGATAGTTGACACCGCACGCCGTACACACAGACGCAGTAAGTATAGCGCGCTGTCAATCGGCCCGCCACTCGTGGGCATTGACCCCTTTCATTGATGATAACAGACGTAGCAGATTAGTACATAAGTTGCAAATTTTCCCTTCATACTTTCCGGGCTTAGGACCGTCAAATTGCAAAAGGCTTTTAATTACTAATTGGATACTTATTAAATTATAAACTTGAATAAAAGTAAAAACAAAAAAAGACCCATGTGTAATAATGCGTATTTAAAAAAATTAAATCAACTTATGTACAAAATTAAAAATCAACTAATTAAAATTTCACTATAATCAGCTTACGTGTAGTTACGTACACTTTCAGTCACAATATTGAAGAATCTGTTCAAAATGTAAACCGTCTTGTTCTAAACACACCCTGGCTCTTTTTCTTAAATTACCTTTTAACTTATTTAGCACTAAAGTGTCCCTTTTCACTGTGTCAAATGAACGCACTATTTGTGTTTTTAACATCTCGAGGCTTTGGGCCTCCTCCACATAAACAAGTATTTTTACTTCACCCAACAAATAAGCCTAAGGGCGTAAGGTCTGGTAGCCGAGGTGGCCATTCCACGGGACCTCCACGACCGATCCAACGATTTGGGAACATCTCATTTAAGTACTACCTCACATCAAGAGCATAATGAGGTGGTGCACCGTCCTGCTGGAAGTAGAAGTTTCTATTATTCAAAAAGGCGAGCGGCACTTCCTCCAATAGGTCCGATATAACACCTTGTAGCATGTCTAGGTAGGTACCGCCCGTGAGCCGTCCCTGGATGAAGCAAGGCCCGAGTATCTGGTCGCCTAATATCCCGGCCCACACATTTACACTGAAACGATGTTGGTGTTCTTTGATTTTGTGTTCGTTTTGATACGACCATACGTGCGTGTGCGATTACGAGAACGGGCGCGTGCGTCACGCACGGGAGCTTGGCTCGCTTAAGACTGGCGAGCGAGGGAGGCGTTTGCGCAGGCTAGGGGTTGCGCGGGCGGCCAGGTCCACCGTCCACCCCTTTCCTACCCCGCTACGACACGCAGTGCCGATGCCGCGCGCACGTGACCGCGCGCGACGTACCTAGTCTAGTATGTTTGACTCGGGTGTCAATATTGAAAGGATTCTCTGTTCAAGAAAATTATTTCTAAATTGAAATTTTACATACTGTTTTTTTTTCAAAAACAATGTATTAATGATACCTAATACCTAGAAAAAAATTCGGACACTGGATAAAAAGTCACCCTGTATACTTAAATTTTATATAGATGACTCTAATACAATAGTATAATAGAAGTTTCAAGAAAATGGGACTATAATAGGTCTTTAAATGAGGGATTTTCCGAGATCCAAATTTAAAAAAAAATAGTTCCAGATGAATTCATAGATGTCGCTTAGTAAAAGGCGAGACCATTCAAAAAGCAAAAATGCACGGTATTGGCATTAAAAAAAACCTAATAAAAAAACATTTAAAAAGTATCAATATTGTGATTTGTGCAACTGTCGAACTTTTATGCGATTTTTTTTCTGCCTCTGGCTGACAATAAAAAGCGCACAATATAGGTACTTACAGCCATTATTACGAATCGGCTTTCAATTTCAAAATGCCATCTGTTGAGACTTTTTTATACTGATTTTTTTAGCTATTTAGTTGTCAGAAAAATCGCTCATTATAACCCAACCGACATATATTGAGTTAAAATTATTGCTCTTTTTTTTACTCAGGCATAATTTTTATATAAGAAACAAGCTTTCCGCACGCGGTTTCAGCCGCGTGGAATATAACGTGTGCCCAGCAGTGTGATAAAAAAAGAGAAACACAGAGATTTTATGGTAGGTTGGTACTTACGAGTAGAAACGTAAAAAAACACAACGCCTGCAAGAATAATAATAGCAATCATTTTTTATTAGCTTTGGTTATTCTTATTTAAACTTCTATTTAATCCTCAATATGAGGCCTTAGTTTCATTTCTCGTCATTAATTTCCATTTTTTATAAATGAAAGTCCTATACATTCACGTTTTTCCCGTATTTTTTTTATTTAAAAACAACGCCTTAAAAAATTATAATAGCAATTATGTAAACCATTTGTCGAGTGTTGGGCTTACGTGTACTCGGCTTGCGGCAAATTCCTTTGACTTTCGCACGAAAAACCGACACTACTCGGATCGCGCCGCCCCTTCGAGCATTGGCGCCAACAGCAAATGAGGGATTTTCCGTGACACAAATTAAAAAAAGAAATAGTTCCAGATGACTTCATAGATGGCGCTTAGTAAAAGGCGAGAGAAAAAAATCCATACAAAAAGCAAAAAATTCACGGGATTGGCATTTAAAAAAAAAAAAACTTAGTAAAAAAAACAACTAAAAAGTATCTATATCGTGATTTATGCAACTGTCAAACTGTTATGTGATTTTTTTTTTGCCTCTGGTTGACAAGAAATAGCGCACAATATAGGTTCAGCCATTATTACGACTCGGCTTTCATAAAACGCTATCTGTTGAGACTTTTTTGTACTGATTTTTTTTTCTTAATTAGCTGTCAGAAAAATCGCTCATTAATACAAAACATCCAACGCGTTAATTACGCGTTGGGCCAACGTGTACTAGAGCCTTCAAACTAAGGAAAAAAGGGAAAAAGAATCGACATGACATACCTACAAAAATTCACGCCGCCGACAAAGGATTTGACACAAAGATGGCGGCCTACGCATGCTAATAATGCGGGTTTATTATTTTTTACTAAGTCTATGGGTAATTCGTATCTATTAGGCACGAAACATAGCAAGCGCCCGGGGCGCCGCGCCCCGGGCGCTGTGCAGCCGCGCGCCCGCGGCGCTGGGAAGGCCGCGACCTAAAAATGGCCTTTTTTTTCTATTTCATAAATGAGTTTTTCAGTATTAAACATGATTACCGAACAAAAAGCGCCCCGTCCGCTTACTATGTGTCATCAAATTGAATCCTGTACAAACTTGCATACGAGCGTCTCGGGCGCAAGAAGAACGCGCGACGGTTTTATTTTTTATATTTCTTTATTTAAGTTACACATAATTACATGAAAAAACAACGTAATTACCAACAAAAACCTATTTAGATTTATACGTGGTAATGTGAGTTACTACTCGTTACAATTTCTTAGGATAATATGTAGTTCTTAAGTATCAACTTACATTTGGTACTATTTTGTAAGTTACTTATTTGTTCAATAATATTGACAGGTGGGCGCGCGTTTCTTTCGCGGCCGCGCCTCGAACGCTTGCTATGTTTCGTAACATACTAATCCATACAATTTAACTTAGCGCCCCGGGCGCGCGCCCCGCTCGCACCTTGGACGCGCGCCCCGGGCGCTTGCTATGTTTCGTGCCTTACCTCTCTCTCTGTCTCTCAGGTAAAAGACGTCCACTGCCGGATAAAGGCCTCCCCCAAAGAGTATATAATCACTACGTTTTAGCCTCCCCCAAGGATTTCCACAACGAACGACCGGTCCTGAGGGATTTCCACAATGAACGACCGGTCCTGAGCCCGCATCTATGCGCAACCCGCAAAAAAAAAAATATTACCTATTTAGTTTTTAGTAAAAATCAAAGACCTACCAAACGATATGGACTAGAAATACCTACAAAACAAACGTGCATACCTACAACATTGAGTTATATAAAATGGCGTCTATAAGAAGGGATGACAAAAAAGATCGATATATCGATGTCGACACGCCCGCTATCGCTATCTAGCGCAAACAACATAGTTAAACCCTTAATTGTTTGTTTTTTTCTGTATACCTTGATTGTGATTGATAATTTCATAAAAATTCTCAAAAACTAAAAACATTTCCCTCGACGTTTCTTACACACTGAGGACGGGCGCGTGGCGGGTCGGGAATACAGTGGGCCGATTCATATGGACGGCAACACACTTACCACGTGCGCGGTATGTGTGCTGTCGTCCATACAAATGTAAGTACTTCCGTTTGTATCGAAAACGCGCAGCCTAAAGCGCTCCTTCGAGCCTAAATCTGCTAGCCCTCGCGTGATAGCGTGTTTTCCATATAAACACAAAGAACATTACAGCTCCAAATTTAAGAAATTTGAAAAAGAAAATGAACAGCTGAATTAAAAGCTGTTAAAGTGGCGTAACAATATTACGTCCGCTGCGTTAAACGGGCGTCCGTCTTCGCGTGTTAAAGGTTGTGTGAGTTGCGTCTCATTCAATCGCCTCCGCACCGCCTCAACTTTAAATGTTCATTAAATGTGAGCTTTATATTAGGGCGTTCTCTGTAGACATACTTTGACAGCTGACATCGGCGGACAGCTGCCCGCTAATTTGTGATGTCAATGTAAAGTATGAACGTCTACAGAGGACGTCCGAAAGCTCAAATTGCAATGAACATTAAAAGATAAGGCGGTGCGGATGCGATTGAATGAGACGCAAGTTGACGCAACCTTTAGTCTATCTCATCATACCATACCTTACCTGCGACAGAAATAGACAACCCGTGACGGAGGACCGCTTAACGCAGCGGACGCTCTAAAAATTGATCGAATAAAAGAGCAGTTGATCTTTTTTCACATTTATTTATCATCAAACATACATATTTACAACATACATATCTTCTTCTTCTCTCAGCCGAAAGACGTCCACTGTTGGACAAAGGCCTCCCCGGATTTCATCCATGGAGGGTTTTGCCGTAATCGCCATGCTTGGCAGGCGGGTTGGCGATCGCAGTGTAATGGCATATTACGCGGAAAGATGCTGCTGCCCATCCTCCGGTGTTTGAAATCCCTTAGTCGCCTCTTACGACACCCACGGGAAGAGATGGGTTGGTGCTATTCTAGGGCCACACCACAGGCCAACAACATACATATAAATGAAATAAAAAATCGGTACACACAAAAAAAAAACTTTTTTTCAAAAAAATTAAAACTAAGCGGTTTTACAAAACTTGCAAAAGAAGTACTTGGAAGTGGCAGTGTTTTTACAATGTTGTCTTGATTGAGAGCTGTATCTTTGGCCTGAAAGTAAAATATATGGCATAAATAAATTATTTCCACACAACTGATAGGACCAAAAAATAAATACCAATACTTACAAAAGAAGTACTTGGAAGTGGCAGTGTTTTTACAATGTTGTCTTGATTGAGAGCTGTATCTTTGGCCTGTAGGTAAAATATAATGCACAAATTATTCCTGTACTAATTTATTTAAATTGATAGGTAATAAAATTTAAAAACAACTTACCAAAGAAGGCAGTGGTTTTAAAATTGTGTCTTGAACAGGAACTAATACCCTCATCTGTAAAAGCACATTTTTTTTTAAATGTTTTCAAATAACATTCATTAAATTAAAAATTGAGTTTTAAATATTTAAAATTCAATCTTACTGGGGCATCAGGGGACTGAATTGCAGCGACTTGTGTAGGAGTAGAATCTTTCAACTGGAAAAATAACAGGTAGTATTAAATTTTATTGATCACAATTATTATGTTCCAAATGCTATCCCACTAATATTATAAAAGTTATTATAAGGTTTGTATGTTATTTGTATTTGATATTTGTCTGTTTGATTGTTACTCAATCACGCTATTAAGTAACAATCAATGATGCCTCATTTGCTGAATGCATTTTGATGAAATTTATAATACGGGTAGTCTTTTTGGATCTGGATTAACATGTAGGATACTTATTATCCCGAAATTCACACGAGAGCGGAGCCCCGGGCACAGCTATTGGAAGCCATTTTTTCCATCGCATTAGACTTTCGATGAGAAGCAGGGATTAGTTCAGGTTTCTGTCAAACGTAGTGATTTGTGTCGCTTTGTGCGTGTTTACGTTAAAACAATACAAATGCAGAAACAGCACCGTCAGCAGACTCCATTGGACAGGTCAACGATGACTTAGCAATTGTCAGAGATTTGTTCTGCTGAATGCGGCCATTGGTTAACCTGACATGCAATATATGGATGGATGTAGAAATGTATTCTATTCTACATATACACCTTTTTAACACTCAAACAAGGTATTTTAGACAAGAAAAAAAAATAAGAATTACTTACTACAAGAGATGGTGAAGGCATTGCTTCGTCATGTAATCTTATCACGTCAAGGGTTCTGTTGAAGCAGGTTTCTTCAAAATGTAGTGAACAGACGAATAGTTTTTAATACTTGGGTTAATGTTTTCCCTACCAATTATATCAAGCCACTTCTTCATTGCTTCATTACTAGGCAACCTATAATAATATAAAAAAAATGACCATTAATGAATTAGAGCAGTAATATAAAGTGCAAAAATGTCGCGTTAAGTTAATTAGACGCTCTCAAGTTATTAGTTTGCACAATGCGATAGTTATCGATATCAGCTGTGCTTGATTACATCACTACTTTTATGCAGATTTGTATGTAAATCTTTTTATGAAAATAAACAAGAAACCAACTTGGAAACACCAGATAAACCAAAATATGTCTACTTTATTAATAAACACAGCTTTTATTATCATATCATGAAACAGATTGACCATATAATCACAGTAAACCATAAAAACAGGCAACTTACAAGCAATGTTAGTTGATGGCGATTTCTATTTTTTCTCGCACTGCACCACTTTATACAACAGTTAGTCATAATGACAACAGTTAAATAACAAAATATTCAATGGTTTTTTCTAAAACAAACAAATGAATCGCGAAATTTTCACAGTAAACAACCAACAGTTTGACATTTTGACAGCGCATGTACCAAAGACTAGAGTGAAATAAAATGGCGGAGGTGGCACGCGCGCTCAAAATCGTGACGTCATGCAAAAACATTGCCAGAAACTAGAAAACATTAAATATGTATATCTCTTTCATTTAAAGGCGATATTGTCCTTAGATGAAAAGAGACAAACATATATTTCACAGTGTTATGTCGAAAATGATAATATATGTATAATTTATTGTAGCCATAGTACAATAGTTCCTGTCCATATGTTTGGTAGGTCTTTGGTAAAAATGACAAAACTTTTGACGTTTTTGACATTTTCTTAATTTCCCTTGTTGACAGAATTTAATTTTTTTTATTACATGTGGTATTGTGGTTGTCTTGTGAAATTGTGTTTGATTTTCTATTTTGATTGTGAATTTTGCAATCGTATTTGTCTAATTGCTGTGACTCTATCTATATCTGTGCCCACATATTACAATGTAGTCGTCGCGTCACGTTATAATATAATAGTACCTACATCTCGTGACGTCTTTATTTGTGGAAACACGCACCCATCGACTCGACGACTTTCGAGGAGGGAACGGGCGGGCGGAGATCGTGCATTGTTTTCAGTTTTTGTCCGCGCTCATGCCGCATCGCCGTTCCGTGTCAGCGGCACGATGAGCGGCTGCAGTCCCGCTCCGAACTAACAAGTGTTTAATTTTTATATTTTGTTTAACAACAAAAATAGTGTTAGTGCTGTGAAAATGGCTCGCCTCACCGAGGAGATGGTGATCGCTCGCTCGAAACAATCGGATTTGTCGGCGATAAAGAAGCTCAACTGCTGGTAAGTTAAATGCTACAGTTTCTCGTGTCTGATTACAATTAGCGTAAAAAATCATCGCTTGAATCATCGTCGGTCGTGTGAAATCACCAGTAATGCTACCGTGGAGATCGTGTGGCGTAAATAATAGTGGAGCGAGGTTGAAGCTACGACCGGTCGTTCGTTACCCTTTACCTTCCCACTTGCGTGCTCCAAGAATGCTCTACTTTTTGCTGCTTCCTGGGACAAGAGAGAAAACTAGCTTAAACTGTCATTATTGCAGTTCCAATCATTCCAATAGGTAGGTTAATTTTTTTTTTAAACCAAGATTTAGGCTTACTTTCTTATTAGTAGTTACCAGCCTTCCAAGTTGACTATTTAAGATATCACTTTTATCAGTGCATTTCAGGTCTTTTCGAAATTATGTCAAGGTTGTGTGATGTACTAAACCTTGGTACTAATTTGCACATTTTTTTCTATTTCAAATACCTATGTTCAGGTGAAGAAATGCATTTGCAAAGAGCCTACTTTACATAATTTTTTGTAACTAACTACCTTTGTAAACATAACAATGAGTTATTTGTAATTACCCATTGTTTGAAGGGTTAAAGGCTACGTAATTAACATTTGCTTCATAATAAAAAAACTGTTGTATATATATATAATATAAATAAATAAAATATTTGTATTGTCTATGAACATACAAGTACTAAATGATAAGCCTGCTATTTACATGTTTTTATAAAGAAGTAATATAAATAAATAATAATTTTATAAAGAAATAAATAAAATAAACAATACCTAATACCTGGCTGATTTAAATACCTATTTGTTGTCTAAAAAAATAGTTTGAAACAAAATATTTATTATGATCCCTATTATTTCTTATTATGTATTTTTTTTACTAGAATTTAATGTAAGAACTAAACTATTCATCAAGTAAGTACAAAATAAACTTAAGTTTTCAATTCTGTTTAATTTATTTAAATTCATTATATTGAAATAGTTTCGGTAAAAGTATTATTATAATGAAATGCTTGATGACCTAGAATAGACCATAGACATAGAAAAAAAAATTCATAGTAAAATTAAAGGTATTTATTTAAGGGATAGAATCTACTGAATAGCCATATTAATAAATAAATAAATATATACGGACAAATCACACAAATTGAGTTAGCCCCAAAGTAAGTTCGGGACTTGTGTTATGGGATACTAACTCAATGATACTATATTTTATGACAAATACATATATAGATAAACAATCAAGACCCAGGCCAATCTGAAAAAGATCATTTTCCATCTTGTCCTGACCGGGGATCGAACCTGGGACCTTCAGTGCGACAGTCTGGCGTGATAACCGTTAGGCCACAGAGGTCGTCAAGGATAGAATGATAGGACCAAATTAGAATTAAAGACATTGACACACCAAGAAGAAGAAGAATTCAAGAATAATACCTATTTAAAAAAGAATAAAGTCATTAACATATTTATAGATACTGCATGTAAAGCATTGTAGACATTGTAATCATCAATCAACATTATTATATTACTATAAAAAGTAACAAGTAGCAAACAATACCCATCATATACTGATACTAACTCTGATAAGATCTTTTAACAACACAAGTACTTAATAATCACAAGGAAAGTTAAGTGTACATAATTATAATTTTATTCTAATTACTTACCTGTAGAGCATTACAAGTAAGCTATTGTGTATTATAGTGTATTATATTAAGTATATTATCTAAATTGATGGTGATTCCAATGTTCGGAAAAACCAAAACTGGTTTATGAAACATTGTACACTATTCACTTATATTGTAAATTGTTATATGAATGAAATAAATAAATAAGTGAATTGAATTCAGTAATTAGGTACAACAAATTAACAATGATACTAACCTAAACTTTATTTACTTCCTAACTTAAACTTCCATCGTCTATTCGATGATGGCTTTATTCAATCTGATTCTCTTCAAAACCAGATGCTTCTGGATAAGCTCGCTACATCTTAGACCTCATCTCTGTCCTCTGGCAAGATTGTGGTCAAGAGCAATTCAATGCAAATTGCAATGGCATTTCTTCTCAGCAGTGGTCGTTCCGAAATGCTAGTAGTTAGTAGCTTTGAGACATAATATATTATGATTAAATAATTAGTTATCGACATGAAAAAGAGCCTTCTTTGAAGGCCAAGTTTCAATAAAAAAATTTGACTTTGACTTTGCAAACTCATCTTTTATAAAAAAAAAACGACCTATCGTCCAGATAAGTAGGGTTTAACTTAGTCCTTGATTAGATAATGTCACAATGTGTTTATTCACGTCATCTTGTTACTTCCACTTTCTGACATTCAATAACCTTCTGAGTTTGTGAATGGTTCATGAGAGATATAAAATCAAGTTTGTTACAAAGTCACTTTAGGCGGTAGTAACAGATACCAATCACGTCTTTATCCCTTACGGGGTGGACAGGGCCAAAAGTCGCGAGGCTCAAAGGCCATGCTTAGCTGGATAGTGGGCTTATTGATGAAAAGTGACAGGTTGCTAGCACTTTGCCTATGACCAGAATCCCCATTTTAAAATCCAATCCCTTGATTGACTGCCACAATCTGCGCGGGAAGAGAAGTAGCTGGCGCATTCATGTTTTTTTTTCGCCTTCAGACTAGCAATCAGCATGCTAGTAATCTTAGCTACAAAAATCAATGAGCGATGTTTTACATCAAGGTGTGCTGTGCACGTTTCTTGTTTGTGTCCATTGGAATCACGACACAAGCTTAATGCCCAGCAAATATTTTTGGTCGAAATTACCATAAAATTACCTATTCTTGGTAAAAAATAGGTAATTTCGACCGAATATGTTTCCTGGGTGTGGGCCGTTGAGTGTTGTCCATTTATTAAATGCGTCAGTCGCATAACAAAAGCAACACCATAACTTGCAAGGTCGAACGCCTCCATAGTTGCTCTGTAGTCTGTGTACCTCCATATACGGTGTTGGTTATATGCAAGAATGTGGGAAGTTCTGCTCCAAGGTTCTGACATGTTCGTTCACTCGTCAAAGTTAATTGCTATTTGTATTAAATTAGGTAATAGTGTTCGTCCGCGTTTTTACTATTGTTAAAATCTCACGTCCTAACGGTATGCCAGTTTCGATGGCTCTCGATTCTGATGATAAATCATTATAATAAGCCATACGCCCTGATGACACGACAGAAGGAGGGAACTCCTGAGTTGACGGTTAACTGCACGGTTATGAAACTTTTATCATGCGTTAACTATAACTACCTTTCTAGGTACTCTGTAATCTGTATTGTGCATATTATGCAGTATGCAGATGCAATTACTGGGTGGGCGACCGCTGACGCTGACTTATGTGGTGATTCATTGCAAGACTACCGCCAGAGTATAGGAGTATAGACATTTCTATCCTGTGCCACCGCTTTATCTTAAAAACGACGACAAAAAAGAGAATTAAGTTAGTATATCTGATGGACGAGTGAAAAGAGAGCAGAGAGAGTGTATTAAAATCGTGTGTAAATTGAATATTCGTACAGTTCCGAGGTGCACTGTCAGGTCACTGTTGATTCACAACATCATGATTGATTAACCTTGAGTTAAGCTTTCGCATTAGTTCTTTTTTTTCAGGACACATTTTTATGAGGGGTCAGGTCATTCACTTTAATATTGTTTTATTTTGATACGATTGTTTCAAACTCCCCAGAAGCATTTTCTCACATAAAAGATCTCCTACACCCGATCAATAACTTTTCAATGACGTGCATTGTCTCGAAGAACAATGCGTGTCCCTGATTCTCAGTGGCGGATATGCGCTGACACTGCGACCTTCGTGTGACGTCACTGATCTGTATTGGTATCGTGTTCTTGTTCTAACTCGATCTCGTGGGAAATGGAAGAACAAAAGGTCCATCAGCGGGTTAGTTGGCTTGCTGGCGATTTTGCCGTCTTTTGTCGAAATACGGGACGGAACAATCCCGTATATATTGGACGTATGGCCACCCTAGTTATAGCTGGTGTTAGATTTAGTCATAGAATTAATATAAGTACTACTTACAGAAAGGAAACTCCCTGCCACTCCCGCAATATGGCGTACCTCGCACTTCTCCTTCGTTCTTTTGCGGATTGGGACGCAATGACAATGAAAACGCACATATTGATGTGTTCACGGATGTACAGTTTCATTTGTAGTGTTAGTAGGTATATATGACGCCCCGTTTCTTTCTATGAAGTGCCCTCCCTGTGATTTAGGTATACTTATTACCAGTTTCATCAAAATATACGTTTTCATACCAATTTCTGAAGTTCCAATACTCTAGTGCTAGTACCAGTGGCATGATTGAACGATTTACAACAGCGCGCCTTTATGACGCCATCGCTCTCTCACGATCGTTGTCTAATCTAGGTAATGTTTGTGTTACGATGTTACGTTCCACGCAGGATGTGATTTGTGGAGGGAAACCGCAATATGAGACTGTTTCTTGCGACATTACTGCCAATCCAATATTGTACTTATTATCCCTCTGGTTGAGAACCACTACTTCCTAAAACGACTATTGCAAAATAGACTTCTATATATAAGAGATTAAGGGTTACTCTTGACCACAATCTTTCCCAAGGACAGAGATGAGGTCTACGATCCGAAAATGACAACTTCATAAAATGACATGACAACTTGCTAAATGCGAAATTAATAGAATGACCTCCTGCCATGATTTTGGCTATACAACATGGAATTCTTCAAAAAGGGCGTGAAAAGATTTATTCAAGGTCGGTTCCCTGGTGTTTCAGCCTGTTTGTCTATTTTGATAATTTCTGAAAGGCCGGATTTTAGCTATTGTCGATACTTATTCTCCGACCATAGTTTTTTTTTATCAAGCCTGTAGATGTTGTGTCCCACTGCCACTGCTGGGCAAAGGCCTCATTTTCGTCCACTCGTCTTTCTCTATTGCAAGTTGTGGCCACTCAGCTAAAAAGTTGTCTTGCTGCCATCTACAACTTTAAACATATGTACCTCTACCTAGTAACTTTATCAATAACCTTACACTAACCTACACAGGCGTGACCGAACTTTTTGCTCGTTGTTAAGTTTTTACACAGGCTAGCAAATGATTTTCCAGACTCTGCATGCCCCGTAATAAGATAAAGACGAGGTATCGCATCTGTTTGTAATATGATATCGTCATGGCTCAACATTACAATAATCCTTGGCTTAGATTCGCGAGTAGAGTCATATACCTAGGTATAGGTGTACCTACGTGTAGACTTAGATCGGCTAACACTAAGGTTGGACACGTTGGACTACAAATAAGGACTGAATATCAATAGCCCTATCTGTACTAATGTAATAAAGCCGAAGAGTTTGACTGTGCTAATCTCTTGAACATGTGATTTAGTGAAGAGGCTAGGTAGGCATCATAGAACGGCTAAAGTTTGCGACAGACATACAACAAATACATTTTCTATATGGGACCATTCCTACACCTAAAATAGATATCAAGATATTGATCTAAAACCTCATATATTTTTCAAGGCACATTCGAGCCCTTGGGACGTGGTAATGAAAAATATATATATGTCTATTTATATCCATCAGACGGACAGACAAGGTGAAGGTAAGGACTTAATAGTGCGTCACTAAAGGACTTGATCTGGTTGACCTTCGAATTTATAAGGTTAATTGAATAGGTTAAAATAGCGTAAAGATCTTTTAGTCTAAAACTCAACCCCTCACTTATATGAGTGGTTTTAGTAGAGTGGTTAAAGCCTGTGGTCGAAAAGACACAGGCTCGAATCCAAAGATCTTTGCTCGAATTCTATTGTCGATCTGACTCATGTTGGTACTTTTCAGACTACGATCCTGACAATTCTCTTAGTGAATCTAGTTGATGATATCAGCTAATGTGTGAAATGGAAAAGGCAATGGCAAACCACTCCGTTAATATTGGCAAGAGACTCGTTGCATATGTTTAATTTCACGTAATGACCACGACCTTCAGCCACTAGGTTAGGTATACGACTGAACATTTGGATAGTTCATTCGCTGCTGATTGAGCCAAGTAAGGATAGTATACATATCTTGAGAAAAGAAGAAAAAAACATTACAAAAATAAGGCTTAGACTATGGCAGTGAAAGTATTCCTGAGTTTGAGAAGACTAACGAAGAGAAGGATTGCGTCAAAGACATGAATAGGAAGGGAGTGTCGAGTGGTATGCCGCTGCAAGAAGAGAAGTATTGGGCTCAGACGTCCTATCTGAGGATGATCTGAGCGACATTACAATAGGGCAGTTGTTAAAATTCTGCAAAGTAACAGGTAGAGTCAGTGAGTCGCCACCAACGTGAGTTACCAGGTAACTCAAAACCCTATACTGGTGTCCGGGAATTGGGTGAAATGGTCCCAGCATAAGTGGACTAATCACCCGTCTGGTGCTCGCGCTGGCGTCCCCATATAGTAAATAATAATAAGGGAGTGTCGAGTGAAATGGCAAGCGATAGAACATAATGGAAGTAACATACACACTGACCCACAGTTAATAAGAGTACTAATATAACTATAGTCAATCCAAGTTTTTATTTATAAATTTAGATGATGTTGATCATCATCTAAATTGATAAATAAAAACCAGCTCCAAGTTTTAAGCAGAAGGTCAGCAATGATGATAAGCTGTATGATATAATAAGTTTCTACCTCATTGACTCCCGACCCGGTGACTCAGTGGCCTGGACCGCTCCCTCCGTGTCAAGTTTAAGATCATTTGTTCGTGTCGGTTATTGATGAACTCATTACAGAGATGCCTAAATTGAAAATCCTATATCATTGTTGCTGTTTGCATAGAAATCCCTAGTAAAAAGAATTAAAAAAAATGTTTAGAGACACGCTGTCCAAATCGAAGGATCAATCACGCTGGATCAAAGGAGCAAAATCTATTTTTGGATAATATTGCAGATATTTGTAAGTTCAAAGCTCTTGCTTTCCAAGTTTATGGAGAATCGATACGGTGGCTGGCAGCAACGGGCGACAAACAAGTTTATGGCCCTATGGTAGACGGTTTGGCAGTTAAGATAGACTGATGCTGTGATGTTGATATCATTGTACAAGATCCGAACTGTCTTTATCCCTATAGGGTAGATGGTACCCAGAGTCGTGAGATTCGAAGGCCAATTTTAGAGCTGGATACTGATGCTGTTATGTTAATATCATTGTACTGAAGATCCAAACTGCCGCAGTGATACAGATACACAAGTCTTTATCCCTATGGGGTAGACACAACCCAGAGTCGTGAGACTCGAAGGCCAATGTTAGAGCTGGATAATTCACGCACGTATACGTGGGAATTTCGGGATTCCCGATGGCATAACGCATACTAATCAATGTAACAATAATTTTCCAAATCGGATCAGAAGTTTCAGAGGTTATTGCGTTCAGTTCAAACCATGCGATCGAAGGTTCAAACAAACAAATATTCACCGAGGCATAATGTTTGCGTTAGACTACAAATTATCTAGACGCAAATATACAAACTCTTCAGCTTTATTATATTAGTATACAATTAAACATAACTTATATAGACACAGCATAAGCATATATAGGATTACGCAAGTCGCGTGTTCCTCGTGCTACAATAAGCGGCCGGACATTGAACTAGAGTATAGTATATTGACGACTTTTAGAAGTGGGTCAGCACTGTTGGGCGCCAGCCAAGACCTGATAATAGCGAGGTGTCAACCTGGAGACAGCTCTATTCTACTTTTTATGTAACTTGGTTTATTGTTTAATTTAGAAATTTCATAGAAAGCACTTTTTTTGAAATGCTGATTGAAAATTAGCGAATATTTACTTTTTATACTTCTAAGTAGGCAAACAGTCAAGAGGCCCACACTATCGATGCCTGCAACACCTGTGGTATCACGCGCGTAACCCTGAATAAATCTTTTCATACCCTTTTCGAAGAACTACATTTTGTAGCCCCTTGGGAAGACCGTGGCAGAGAGCTCATTACATTAGCTTCGTTCGATGTATTTACCTTACCTCTGTACGCTGTAGGAGGAAGTTGCTACATAAAAGCTTGTAATAATATTCGAAATGGCTATATCAAATCAGATAAATATGGCATAAATAGTACATATAAAATTAGCAGTCATTAGGCACAATAAAACAGTAATCAAGTAGACCATCACTCATCGGTGATTGATGGGCGCGATGACGCGACGCTTCGCGGCCTACGGCAAATGACTTGGATAGGAACTAGGAACAAAGTCGTACAAAGTGATTCGGCACTGTCTGCAAGTAATAGCATACTAGCTGCGCCTCGGGCCTTTGCTGTCGTAGGAATTTTGGGATTCCGGATAGCCTAGAGCCTTTCTCGTGAATCTGGCTATCATGCACAGGAATATTTTTCTAGTTCCAGTGACTACCGAATACGAGTTTATTATATTTGTAATTTGCCTTCTCCATATAACTTTTACAAATAACAATGTTACCCATTAGCCCAAATAGTTTAATTTCATAAAAACGATGCACAAACGGGTCAATGGGTCACGTTATAGTCAGGGGGTGACCAAATGTGGGACATGTAATTCAGAACATAGAGGGTTGTCCTGAATTAGTCTTGTCACCTGTTTGTTATTATTTTCAAGGTAAATCATAGATTTTTTTAATGTTAGAGGTGTGTTTGATTAAAAGCTTGATAAGATTATCTGAAATACGCTGGATGAATCCAAATGTCATCATCATCATCAAATGTATCGCAGCGTAACCCTCATATAAAATGGGAAATGGTCAGTAAGGGGATACGAGATAAGAGATAAAACGTACAGTCAGCCGTCGAGAAACTTGTCCCCCCTGAGATAGGATCGTCAAATTTATCTGTAGTTGACTGTACGTCATCGATTGGCCTCAACGTAGGAACATGGCAGTGATTTAACAAACCGATAGTACAACAAATAGTGCATTATGCATTACCAACATGGAATGAATATCAATGCAGTCGTGGCGACTAGTCACGGTGACAGCTCGCGTGTTGCACGCGGACTTGCTTATTTCAATACACCAGTGTCCGACACCATATCTGACATATATGTCGGATATGGTATCGTGTAGATAATATATTTTTTCTTTGACCACACAAGTACAAATATTTGTCCGCGCTGATAAATCGAACCAGGACCTTCAGATGGTGGACGGGCGTGGTAACCACTACGCAACGGAGGTCTTCAATCTTATTTATAGCTACAGTACACTCTGCAGCTATAAATAAGATTTTTGACTGTTGAAAGAATCTAACACTAGTATTAACTACAATTACAAGTACAGGCAAAGAACTAATGTCAAGAACCGATGAAGATAGGTTGGTGACTGTTCAATGCAATCAAAAAGAAGACTTACTATATAAATTAAGTGCAATTTTACCGTCAAAAATGTCATGTCGTGAGAAATCATGAATTTGTGAAGTACATCTCCAACTTTTACCTATTGTGCTGGCGTCATTCACGATTCGTCAAGTCTCCAAAACTTTCCTTTCGTCATCCAAACACCAATTTTCTATGAAAAGCGGAGCCCTATTCAAACACTTGAATCACCATAATTTACCTTTTTTCCGAACGTGACTACGTCTAAAAACTTGTGCTTCATGACTCCTACCCTAACGTTATAAGCATAAAGCTTTTCATACTAATTTTGTTGTTAGACGTTCATGTTAAAGTTGCCAAAGTATTTTGTATCGTATAATCTTCATCTTTGAGTATTTTATCGAATTTGTACTGTAATAAGAGTGCGTCGGCGACGTGCCCACCTGATACAGCAAGGTGTTCGCGTTTCAATAAACAAAGTGGTGTTTAACAAGGGTGGTTTATCGGCCCTTGATCATTGGTAGCTAAGTGCGTGCCTTCGTAGAGCTAACGCATGACAAGTAACGAAGTTTTTCTCAACTGTGGGTTGAAAACAGCAGGTATAAGTTGTTACTTAATGTCTTGGAAACAGGCTACTAAGGTTTCTGGTTTGTCTATCGAAGAATTGCCCAAGAGGAAAAGAAAACTCGCAAAATCATACTATCGGCAAATCAAGACGACAAGAATACTTTATTAGCACACGAGATTACATTTTTAGATACATAAAGTAACTTATAACTAAAAAAAGAAAAGAAGATGCGCAAAAGGCGGCCTTATCGCTGAAATAATTTCTTCCAGGCAACCAATTGAGGAATTGAATCAACTAGCAGCGGTGAAAAACATATTCGTGGAATATAATTATCATGTAGAAGATCAGCTTTTTGATTTAGAAATAAATTAGATTTCCTGCTCCTACAGTTGCGGGCTCTAGCCAAAGGCTTGTTGTTGGGTTATAAGAAAGAGCTAGGGTTAGAGCTTTAAGCTAAAGCTAAAACCTAGGACTAGTTAGTTAAAGCTAGTTCTTGCTATGACCATAGTAATAATATTTCCGTGCAGTGATCTTGCTTGTACAGTGATAAATGACTAAACTTGTGATATCTATCCGCAATAATGTATCACAAAAGGCAAAAGCTAACCGTGTTTAATGCAAGAAAAAAATATTAATTGCTTCAGTTCAAACATATGAAAACCCAGATGCGATCGCTCAGGAGACGCACTATGAGCCGGCTTCAAGTAGAAATAAGATAAGGCTAGACCAGAAGAAGTGAGAGAATGCAATGATTAAATCATCATTCAATCAGTAAAAAATTGACAGATCGCGTAGGTGAATCCAGTCGCATGGGCACAAAGTTTTGATATAATATTAGAAAGCAAACTAGTATTATATGTTGCGGACAAGCCCCGCCCACGGAGTGCCGAAAACGAAAGTGATTATGAGATATTTGCCGAGAGAGACGGGTTCCGAGACGCTATGACTGTGTCATTTGATGCTGTTTATACAGACAGACTTTTTATATGTCAATAGGTAGTTGTAAACTTATTTTAATATTATAATACTAGCTGTCGCCCGCGGCTTCGCCCGCGTGAGTTTCGCTTAGATGAAAAATCTCTCTTGGAGCTTTTCATCAGATGTTCGAGATCTTCAATTTTTATACGTGAGCAGAAAATGCTCATCAGGTTGAACGACTTTTACTAAGGCGCCATTTCCATATATGTTATAGTGTAGCTGGTCTCTCGCAGTTCTTCATCAGATGTTCCAGATCTTCAATTTTTATACGTCTGCAGAAAATGCTCATCAGGTTGAACGACTTTTGTTAAGGCACCATATCCATATTTCTTATAGTTTAGCTGTTCTGCTATGGTCCTTCATCAGGTGTTCCAGTTTTCAGAATCAATTATAGCCTATATGTTGCCCAGGCTTAATAGCTATACAACAAAAAAAGTTTCATTCAAATCCGTCCAGTAGTTTTTGCGTGAAACGCGTACATACATACAGACAGACAGACAGACAGACAAGAAATTCCAAAAAATGTTTTTTGCTTTCTATTATTCTTTTTAAGTGTCCCTCTATCCATTTCAGTCAAAAATACTAAATGTACAGACAAAATATTTTTACTGTTTTATTATATGTATAGATTATACTTAAATGTCAAGTTTGGATGTGTGTACGAAAATGTGTTCATATTTGTTACTCAATCATCCTAAATCTATTGCACGAATATCGATGAAATTTGGTATTGTTGAGAAATATCTGGAAATTAGTAGAAAAGTACTCTCTATGTCCTTCCTCGGTCGTCCTTCGATCGGTCCTTTGAGTCCATCCGAGTCCACCTCGTACTTGATTGATTGTATATGGACAAACTTGTATAATCAACTATGCACTGTTAATCTTTAAAAGTTTCTCTACATCGCGAATCTTGAGCCAACTTTTCTATTTATACCATGAATGTACACTTAGTTGGCAAATAAATGAATATGAATATGAATATGAATGCACCTAAAACTTCCTTATAAACTACTCCTACATTATCGCTCCAAACGTTATTCATTGCTGATTTTGTATTAATTGCTTCGAATTGAATCTCTTGCTTCGAATTGAATCTCTATTGAATATTCAATGGATTCACTACAGCACCTTTTCAATTTATACTACGAATGCACCTAGAATTTCCTCTCAGGTTAAACTACGTATCCGTCACAAATGATATTCATTGCTTTGTTTGTACTAGCTGTTTCAGTTTGACTCTCCAGTGAATCTTCAATGGGTTCGCTGTTATTATGTTTGTACGATTGCGAGCGGTCGTCGACTAATGAAAGTGAAAACAGTATGCGGTTTATTGTGGGCTTATGATGTATTTGCATTAGAAAATCCTTGTCAGTAGGTATCGTCTGTGTGGTCGTCTGGTGTAGGTAGGTTAGTCATATTCATATCAATTTATTTGCCAACTAAGTGTATCATCATATATCATATCATCGGGATAGTGTGAATAATCATATACTAGGTCTTATTTGTCGTAATTCAATTTCAATAATTTTATAACGTACAAACTTGTTTTGTTGCTATTTTGAAAGCTAAAGCTAAAATTGAAAAGCATTTATTACAGTAAATATCTACCACTAATCCTCACGCGGGCGCTTGGCGGTGTAGTTTCTAACTACATACATATACAACTAACTTACTTATCACTTTTTATATCAGGTCTTTTCAGAAGAATTTTAGTATAAATTATTGACGACAGATTTGTTGTTAATTTTCGTTTCGATTTATTATTGGTGTTTAGATTAATCTAATATTTAAAATTTAACTCGATACCACTTCCGAAACGATTATCATGAAATCGAATTTATAATAAAAACGATCCCCAAGGTCGATCAGCTATTGGCATTCAAGTCAGACACGCGAATAAAAACACTATTGTAACGTAGACAATGTTAAGTGTAAAGAATTTGATTGGTGCTAAAAGATGATGACGAATGTGGTCGGGACATGCGATGGTTTGAAGACAAGGTTCTTTATTGTGTAGTTTTAAAAATTAAACCACATATCTTGGATGGAATCGAACTGAACTTTTTATATACCAGGACAAAATTTGTCGAAGACAATATCTTTGGTAACGTTGATTTATTGAGTTGATTTGTAGTTGTTAGTTTTATATTTCGAGCAAGTAAGGACTATTACCTCAATAACAGTATATTTTCTTGTAATGCGAGGCAGACCCAAAACCCGGCCCGGATTTGGGTCTACCTTGTGTGCAGAAATAACTGAATTCTTGCTAAGTCGTATCTTTTTCTAGAATTATATTATTTGCTTTGCCATTGTAACAGCATTTAAGAATGGTTTTAAAGTCTGATAGAAAAAAAGTAAAACGTAATGAATACTAATACAATGAAGCTGAAGAGCTTGTTTAATTGAACGCACCTACCTATGGAACTGCTAGTCTGATTTGTATTGTTATTTTTGTCAATGACATTCATTCACATTCATGAGGAAGGCTGTCTGGAATCCCGAAATTCACATTTTAGCACGTGATTTGATCGGGAGTAAACTTTAGATTTTTATGTTTTTACATGGGTAAAGTATAACGAGGAATTGCACATAAAGTACTTTATATCCCGAAATTACCTACTGATGAGAAGCCCCGGGGCACAATGAGCAAACAATAAACCTTTCCGATTGTCATATGAATATTTACAAGCAATTCGGCACCGGCCTTGTATTGTAACCGCGTATAGATTGTATCTTGTATCTAATTGACAATCGATTAGAACTCCGCCGAGAACGCGATGTATCGATATTGATTGACGGTTTTTTTGTCAATTCTGATGATTGGGATGATTCACGCTATGATTTGTGGCTACTGTTTAATTGCAGGTAGTTTTGTTTTAAATTGTTTATTTGTTATTGAATCATCGGCTTCTATATTATTAGATTATTAGAGTCATGCACACTTTTAGTTTAGCTTTTAAGTTTAACTTATTCATGTGATATTTACTGTCGTTGAATCCTTGTCCATACTAATAGTATAAATGTGAAAGTGGGTTTGTTTGTCCATTTTATTTTATCGTAAAAGAGAATACTAATTACTTACTAGGTATCTGATAAAGATGTTGTTTTTTAGGATTTTTTATGATTTTTTTAAACATTGTCAAACAGCCTTTGAAATCAATAGAATTTTGAATTTGTAGATCTTCTTCATAAATACTAATATAAATCTAACTAGACGATATGTTTGTTCCAGGGGTGCGGAACTGGGTGACGTCAGTCTGCTGCGAAGAATGCCCAACGTCGAGGTGTTAGCATTCAGGTGAATTTCATAC
Organism: Ephestia elutella; assembly: GCA_018467065.1. Lineage (NCBI taxonomy): Eukaryota > Metazoa > Arthropoda > Insecta > Lepidoptera > Pyralidae > Ephestia > Ephestia elutella. Next base: position 9,008,922 of record CM031565.1, on the reverse strand, counting down.
ATAATCTATATTATATAACTCAAAGGTGACTGACTGACTGACATAGTGATCTATCAACGCACAGCCCAAACCACTGGACGGATCGGGCTGAAATTTGGCATGCAGGTAGATGTTATGACGTAGGCATCCGCTAAGAAAGGATTAACGCGAGCGAAGCCGCGGGCGCCAGCTAGTATATAAATATGTAGTTAATGTATGTTATGAGGCCCAGACTTCGAATGGAAACGAAGCAGCAAAAACATATTGGCGATTGCATGCTTTATCGTACGAGTCAGTGTTGACTGGTGTGATGTCATAGGGAGTTCATGGCGTAATATTATCGTGTCTACATATAAACCCGATAGGCTGCATATCCATTTGTTTGTTAAGGATATATCTGATTTACACTAAGATGTTGCTTTATATGTTTAGTTTCCAGCGACAAGGATGTGTGCTAAGATTAGAATTAAGCTATAAGTAAGTAAATTATTGACTTTGACGTAAATTAGCATCAACCGTTGAATGAAGTACAAAATTTGAGTAGGTACTTCATATATTTTAGGACCACTAATGTTGAATGTATCCAATGCATGCATCGCAACGATATCCGCATCTTCATCAACACATCTTACTCACACAGTAGAACGGACTACAAAGAATTATACCTCAGCTTTCCCCCAGTAAAATCACTTCCCTTCCATTACTTAGTGGAACCGCATCCTTAATAATGGTGATGGCGTGACGGCTTGTGTGAGACCAATTACGCTAATAGCATTTTATCGTAGTTAATAATGATAAAACAGTGGTCAAACTGATGTCAGCGATAGGAAACTTTTACTTTTTAGGCTTCTAGGTGGGCCCCGCGGATGCACAGAAAGACTTTGAACTCAGACCCGTAGTTCCTAAGGCTAGCGCGTTCCATTCCAACACTTCAAGAAAGCCCGTCCCAGAACATGTTAACAAACAAAATAGAATAGAACAGGCGTATGCATCGTAATCTACAGTTATATGTTCTAATGCCGACAACTTGCGCAATATTCCGATGCGCGTGTATGCAAATAATACAGATAATATGCAGATGCGCTGGGCCACACTTGCCCCGTGAGGTCTTTATGTAAGACATTGTGTGGTTACGCATTTGTTATCATTAGCTTTTATTCAACTTGCAATGTATGTTCGGCTCTAATCTTGCCAACTAAATAAAATAAATACTTCCGCTCGTTTTGCATAGTAGAAAACGCGTAAATTTAGTTCCGAGGACAAAGCATTATTATGGTGGTGGATGAACCTGTTGGTGCATTTTTGGATCTGCTATCAACGAAACGATTAAATGCACGGGCGGACAATAAAAAACATGTTCGTACATAATAAGCGGGATCATTGTCATATGAATTTAGAAAAATAACATATATAGTTCTATTGAGTTTTCTGTTGTGGTAGTGCAGTTTAAATAATTGGACATTAGACTGATCCCGTGGGTAATGTATAGTCTAAAGTCTAGACTGCAGACGGTCAAGGAACTCTCTACTTACTGTTAGTTTTGCAATACTGTCTGCGTCGCGTGGGAATTTACATTTTTTATCCTTATTAAAATCATTCTAGGACTTTGAAAAATAATTGGAGAAGAGTCAACCGAGCTGGTAATATTCTGGAGCTACTTGCTTCCTGGTGCCTTAGAGATCAAAGAAATTGGCTTTTGCATCATCAAATAAAAAAAAAAAAAAAAAAAAATCACATCATCACCATATCTTACGCCTTACTTTGTCCCATTATCTGGGGTCAGCGCAATAAATTCGTAGGCGATTTATTATCGTAAGTGAAAAGAATGCTCGGCAGTGGGCAGAAAGGGACTGAAATGATGTAATAAAATTTCCGAGTATATTTCTTCACGACTCTTGGCTCTGTCTACCCCTGTCTATGTATGTTATGTATTTCTTAGTTTTACTTTAGTTTTCTGACTATTTGTACATTTATGTTAATGTAAATGAATCAACATCAATCCACGAATGGCCATATCGAGCGAGTTCCGTCGCGAATGTCGCATTTGGTCATAACTAGAGCCATAAAAGTTGATGTTTCTTATTTGGTTTTGTTTGGAAGAAGTGAATAACCTGGGTATCAATTCTGCTAATGTCAATCGTGTTAATGCTGTTTCAATAGTAGTGCTTTTTCGCAGTTACTGATAGTATGCCTTCTTCTTTTCGAGTGTATTAATAGATAGCACAGGTGTCAGATTTTTGTCAAGTCGCCTAAAATATCTGACACATGACAACTCTAAGCGACAGGCGGTAGTCGCCAAGCCTTGTCAGATGCCTCAAAGCGACTTAAGAAAAATCTGACATCAGTGTTACCTACCTAACACACTCGATAAGACCACGAATCTCCCTCAAAAGCGAAGCCTGGAGGCGCAACTAGTCTACAAATAGTTTCTGCGTGGCTGCCCAACGCATTAGAGTGCGTGAGCGCAGGTTTTTAATGCACAATGCAATGTGCACATGTTATGCGTGGTGTAGATGCTCCAAACCCTGACAAAGTTTACATTGCTTAGTTTTGATGTGAGCTATGTGTTGACACAATACAAAACTAGCGATGGATGACGACTCGTCGTAACGTTCAGCAAAGCAAGCACTTGCTCATTACTACACAACCCCGCCCAGACATGGTGGGGGTAGGTGCTTTTCACTGTAGACTCATTTACTGTAATAACTAGGTTTAGGTATCTCACGGGAAATAAAAAAGAAAGGAAAGAAGAATAAATAATAAAAAAAAAAGAATTGCAGTTGGAGTCCTCTCTGCTATTCCCACAGGGGCGGAAACTTGGGGTAGATCTAGTTTGAATATATGTAATTATTATCGACTTGAAAAAGCGCCTTCTTTGAAGGCCTAGTTTCAATAAAGAAATTTTGATTTTGAGTGTCACAGGTCATTGTCTCGGTCTTTGTTGAAGAGACATAAAGGAAATGACAATTTCACAGATTCTGCGCGCGCTTCGGCCGTTTGGCGCAATGAGTCATATTTGAGGAATATAAAGGGGCCAGTTTTAAATTAAGAATGAGTTTGTGTCACAAATCGCGGATTTCTAATTAAGTGTAGGTACCTAATGATCGAACGCTGCTGACTGACTGATTGGGATATCAACACAGAGACGAAACTGAACGAACGTTGAACGTTTAGTGTATACTAGCTGTCGCCCGCGGCTTCGCCCGCGTGAGTTTCGCTTAGATGAAAAATCTCTCTTGGAGCTTTTCATCAGATGTTCCAGATCTTCAATTTTTATACGTCAGCAGAAAATGCTCATCAGGTTGAACGACTTTTAATAAGGCGCCATTTCCATATATGTTATGGTGTAGCTGGTCTCTTGCAGTTCTTCATCAGATGTTCCAGATCTTCAATTTTGATACGTCATCAGAAAATGCTCATCAGGTTGAACGACTTTTGTTAAGGAACCATTTCCATATTTCTTATAGTTTAGCAGTTCGGTTAGGGTTCTTCATCAGGTGTACCAGTTTTCAAAATAAATTATAGCCTAAATGTTGCCCAGGCTTAATAGCTATACAACAAAAAAAGTTTCATTCAAATCGGTTCAGTACTTTCGGAGATTAGCGTGATCATACATACAGGCAGACAGACAGACAGACAAGAAATTCCAAAAAATTTTTTTTGCTTTCTATTATTCATTTTAAGTGTCCCTCTATCCATTTCAGTCAAAAATACTAAATGTACAGACAAAATATTTTTACTGTTTTATTATATTATATGTATAGATTATATCGGAAATTATCGGTTTAGTTCACCAGAGGACGCTAGTGATCGAAAAAGTACCGTCGTGTTTTGGTCATTAATTTATATTTGCTGCTGCTTTAGCTGTAAGAAATAAACTATTCTTAACACAATAAATTAATTTTAATAAGTTCCGTCGTTAGCGACGCGTGCGCAAGGGCGGCCAATCAGAGCATGGCGCGCGTTCTGTTGCCCAATCAGTGGTCAGCCGCCGGCCGTTACCCAATCGTAATCCATTGACCGTCGTAGGTTTGCACATATATTAAACATTTACGGGTAGGTACCTATAAGACTATAGGTATTCCACTCCATTTCTGAGGTATTCCACTCCATTTCTGAGACACCCAGGCTTTCAGATATGTAATTAACTATTTCACGGAATTTTGAATTGTTATCTTGTAGTGGTGGAGTAAGTTTGCAGACTACCACTGGGTAAGGTAGTCATCATCATCAGATTTAAGAGCGAGGCTCTTGTTGGTGGGGTTCCTTCCATTTTACTCTTTCCATTGCAAACTGCTTCACTTCCTGATATGACGCGACGCAGCGTTTATCTAATTTATACCTCCACACAACACTCGTGACGTCACAGAACGTGTTGGCGTCGGGTATATTTTGGAATCCAGAAATTGAAAATGGATTCTTCAAAAGCATACCTTTACCTAACAATTGTGACGTCACTGGTCGTGTTGACATCGGGTATAATTTTGGATTTAGGATTTCGCGCGTAATATTTTAAAACGCACCCAACCGCAACCATAGGATCGTTCGGTAGGTAGGTACCTATTCTTTTGCACGTTGCTGTTATTATTTTATTTTACTGAACTATTTTATTTCAACTATTTAATCGTTCGCTCCCTTTCTTTTCGAGTTTGTGTTCCTATTAGTCTAAAAAGTGTATAAAATGATAGACAAAGCCAGTTTAGAGGTTTATTATAAACTATCATTGAGTGTTATGTTTTCAGGGTATTTATGTAGGTATGTAAGTTTCTTTATTCCATCATAAGTTCTAAATGGCTTAACAGATTTTGATGTGAGAGGTATATTTAGATTCCTTGCATTCCTCCGAGTGACATAGGCTATGTGACGAAATCATAAAACCAAAATGGCGGATTATATTATACGCGATAAATAGCAGACCAAAAAATAAAAAAATATTTGAAAATTTATAGAAACAAATTTGTATTTGTCTTATATGTTCGTATGTACTTTTGAGTAAAAAATAATACAATAAAACTTACCCATATAGTATGGTATCCAAATGACTTGAATGTTAAAACGTATTGTAAGTTGTCTGTCGTGTTTTATGTTTTTTTTATTAACTTGTACTTTTTAGGTGTATGTGTGAAATTTCGATTTCTTTGACAAACACATTACCCTCCTGCGCTTTTTGCGCAGTCGGGTAAAAAGGGGAACAGCTTTTTTTTGAGTCTTCAGATTCGGTCCCATACAAAAAGTTTTTCATATTCATTACCTACTAGGGTATCCATTACAGCAAAATGGAGTGTCCTAAATAAAAGTATACCTACCCTAGAAAAATGTTACCGTCGGGTATACATTATACTACGACGTTGCTTCCTCGATATTTATTCAATCAATTCACTATGCAGCTCGCTCTGCTATGTACTAGGCATGACACAATTTTTAGGACCTAGGGATAAAATAAAATAAAATAAGTCCAAAATTTACATCCGACTCTCGTCCCACCCTTACCTGTCACCGGCGGAGGCGCCATACTTCATTCGCTTTTTGTGTGCGGGCATGGCAACACACACACTACAACAATATTTTTATTTTCTTTATATTCCAAGTATCTGGAATATCTTTAAATTAAATTAATTTATAACCTCAGTGTCAGTGGAAAATGACGTACTTTAAATTCATTTCACTCGTAAACAACAAAAAATGTAAGTATTTTTTCATTACCTGAATATCTGGTTTGAATATTAACGATACTTTGAAAAAGTTATAATGCCTAACAAAATGTTAGATAACTACGTATTTATGTTGCATTGGCTACTATTACTCGTACGTAATCGTGATTTTACATCACACCTGTGTGCCCCTGCGGGTACTTTGATAACATTTAATCATAAACTCAACAAACAACGGTCGTTAGACCAATTGAATTTTATTTTTTCTCCGCTGACCCAACTATGCACCTACCTTCCTTTTATCTAGGAATTGTCTGTGCATGATGTTGCATAATACAATATCGCGAATAGTATCTCGCGTCCTGAGTTGCGATTTTACATGAATCGTAACCATAATATGCGTCACATGTTTAAGTCTTACATTTGTAAAAACATTTTTTCGTGGCAAAACACGAATCTACATATGTATTGATAATTTTCTTCTTATTCCTTGATTGTTCTGACCGTCGTTAAAAGTTAAACGCAAGGCCCAATTGGGTTATTTGTTGATGAAAGATTAATCATATTGAACTACGATATAACAAGTATGTTCAGAATAAGTCTGGGTCCAATTCTATACTGAAGACCCTGGAATAATTGTGTAAACCAGATTTTAGCCAAGCATAAGCTGTCATCATTGCAACATTTAAAATTAAACTTTTATCCGTTACGTCAATTGCTTAATTGTTTATTGTGATAAAAACGTACGTACCTATTCAATTCAATTCAAATAATTTATTGCTTTTCACATTGTACAGTAGTTACATAAAGGTTACACGTCACTACAAATTTTAGGTACAATGTAAACCCTGTCGGGCATTGCAATTAAAATAGAGAGGAACGGCAAGCGGATTGTTAAAGATTTTACAATTTAAATATATAATTATGTAATAGTTATCGTCAAGTCATTATTAGTTTTAGATTTAATAATATTATTAATAGAATTTAAAATGTCAAATTTTTTAATTATATGTCGTTAAAATATTCGTCCAACGTGTAAAAACATTTATTTATTAAAATTAATTTAAGTTTTTTTAGAAATGAAGAATATTTTTCTTCATTCCTTAAATCGTCAGGTAGGGCATTATAAATTTTTATAGCCATAGATAGTGGCCCCGAACTAAACAATTTTAAATTAGATGTCGGTATTACTAATTTGTTTTTCCTCCTAGTAGGATAACGTCTATTTTGTACGCATTCGATTTTTTTTTTTCGATTTTAACGTTACTTCGTTAGTCACTGGATGGGTCTGTCTCAGCTGTATTCACAGTCTTAAAAACCCATCAAACCCCATTGGGCCCACTTGGTGCCCTAATCCTCCTTACCCATCCATGGGAAGGACAGTGCCCCAATATTGGGGACATTAAAATAGCTATGATGATGGCGGTTGGTCTACGGGTAGTCAACGAGGAGTCTACAGGCGATCTACGGGTACTCTACGGGTGGACTACGGGTGATCTACGGGTGGACTACGAGTGATCTACGGGCGGACTACGAGTGATCTACGTGTGGACTGTGCTAAGCACATACAGAATTACAATGCGATTGTAGTCACGTGTGCTCCGACCCAATAGATCTACAATGCGATTGTAGACGGGGTTAGAATTACAATGCGATTGTAATCAGGGTTTTACACTATAGTCAAGCACATACAGAATTACAATGCGATTGTAGTCACGTGTGCTCCGACCAAATAGATCTACAATGCGATTGTAGACGGGGTTAGAATTACAATGCGATTGTAATCAGAGCGACTATAGTCAAGCACATAAAGTCCGATAGAAGAACAACAACAACGCAGAAGATATGCAGCTGCCCAGTTTCCTTACGCAAAATGGGCCCAATCAAGAGGCCTAACTACAAAATCTTCGCGCAAAGTAAAGTATTACCCAATATGACTACAATATAATCGTAGTCTAGTTTATATACTACACCTATATAACAGCACATATAGAACTACAATGCGATTGTAGTCGCGTGTGCACATGTAATTTTAATAAGTCTAATTTTTGCCATTTCGACTCGAGATGATGATGATGATTATTACCTTATGTAACTACAACGCGATTGTAGTCAGGTATACACATTATTACCCATTAGAACTACGACGCGATCGTAGTCTGGTTTATAAGTATTTTTACTTACTTACTTATTTTATACACACTTTTATTGGCATAAACAGAACTACAATGCGATTGTAGCCAAATCTACACATTATCAGCCAGATATACGCAATAGAACTCCCAAGCTATCGTAGATAAACTATTATCCGAAGTATAACTATGCCAATAGTAATATTATCAGATGATAACCATGTAACAAAAGTGTGTATCTTACTATACATTTCGAACACCCTTTAAGTATCTCATATTTACCAAAACTTTACTAGACTGATACAGTCAAGTATTATTTTTTCTGGCTGCGTAAGTTCTTGGAACTATAGTGATGTTATAACCATGCACTGTCAGTATTAACTCAGCTCTGTTAATTTCAGCTAAACACGGACTTCGAGTCTCAACTCTTGGTAGTGACAGATTATCTGTATGTATCTGTTGTTATAAATGTTTGAACATCAGGACTGATGAAAATCGCTGACCATTGCTGGTCATCATAACAGGTATGTACTCATACCAAATATCTAAACATTGGGGAGCAGATAGAGCCCAAGAGAAAGCTGGGAAAAGGAGTTCGGTAAACTGAGGAAAGGAAATCCACTCATCAATCGAGATGATTATTCGCCAAATATACATAATTTAGATAATTTACAATATACACGTCTGGTACATTTATTCAATACTTTTAATAAATCGACTGATCAATCGATCAATCAGTTATTGCCTTTATATTTCATATATATTAAACAGGTATTCTATGTCACTATTGAGTATGGCGTCAAATTTGACAGTATTTTAAATAAACTGTTCCGGCGATCAATTTTCTCCTAAAAGTTTGTATAATGAAATATTTTCATTGTCAGTCCGGGTGACTCCGGAACCACCCAATATCGGGTCAATATCCGATACCGGTCTCTTTATCTTTTTATAATTAGCAACTCGCTTCACTGACAGTTGCCCATGTATCTTTATACATAAAGAACACATACCTACATAAAGTTTTATACATAAAGATTATAATACATAAAGATTCAGCTTCTTGACTGATTTTTTTGCAGATTGCATCTAATCCATCCAAAGTAATGATACCTAATACAAACTGAGATTATGTACTTACTTATTATTACATACTTTATTTCAATACTTACATATGATCAAGCTTATCAATCCAATTAACCGGCTTCTACGCTCACTATAGTTGTACAACAGCAACGCTCTAAAGCACCTTATAAATGGAATATAAGTGCCTTAAGCCAGTAAGAGCAATGCTTTCTTTTTTGGGCAAATTAAAGTAAGATAACAAAGCACTTGTTTCTTAAGAACTAGACATTAGCCCTTAGCTCTAGCTTGAGCAAGCAAGTACTGAACAATATTAGATACTCAGTATGTTGTTTTTTAGTTTCTGTCTATGGGGATTTATTCAAATAGCCAATATGGCAATGGATTTTTTCTGATCGTAAATGTGTTGAATACTCTACGTAAACTCGAATCTTTGGAACTAATATCCCCATCATTCTATTAATAATTCAATTTCCTCCGCAAATTTAATTCAACAACTGGATGCATAATTATAGATATCTATCTTAGTGATTTGGATGCAAATTTTTTGATCAATAAAAAAAAAAAAAAGAAGACGTAAAGTAGTATAATATGGACCTTTTCTTTCTACAGCTACTCTGTATTTATTACAAATAACTCCTAGCCAAGGTCATCTGCAACGACTTGCGCGAGTAAGTTACCATTTGGAACAAGGAAGTAATCTATTATCGAGAATCTAATCACAATTAAAGACTCTCTTGTCATTACACGGCCTTTGCCTATACGTTACAGAACTTTTAGATTCTTCTTTTGGAAAACTAAGCATCATAACTATTTTCTTTATAATATGTATTTGTTACTGGAAACATAATAAGCTTGTACAGAAAGTACACTTGAATTTCGTTTGTTGAATTCAGTATTTCGTTAATAGTTCTAACTAAAGGCTCGTGCATACGAGTACGTACTCATAACAAAAGTTATATTAAAATCATCGTACTGTGGGTAGGTACCTAATACTACCTATAGTTTATACTCTATGACTGTAGCCAATTCACCTATATATTCGGCTAAGTACAGTCTATAAAAACAGTGTAGTTTATATAAACAGTATATTTCAGCAGAAATGTACCGACCTCAAATTTGCATATTCATGTTTTTTCTCTTGCAAACTAATATAGGTATATTTGTCAGGTGAAGATATTCCTCGAGTACTTATAGAAAGAATCCTAAATTAGTATAGTGTCCTTTCAACTCGACACATTAACCATCTAGAAGTGTATGTTCATAATCAATACAATAAAGATTTCTAACATTAGGTAGTCAAAATTCTAGTCGCTATTCGTAAAATTAACTCTGAGCAAGCACCTCTGCCTGCGTTGAGTTTGCTATTGCAGACTAAAAAATGTTCATTCATCACATCTCTCTTAGTAAATATTTACGTTTTAAAGTTAACATATCTTATTCCCAAATAAGCCTGTTAAAATATCCTGTCTCACAGGAAATAACTATGATAGTGTTAATTTGGTTATGTTAATTATTGTCCCATAAGGTATACTCATAGAACTTTTAATCTGTTTCTTGTTAACTTCTTTTTCTCCCAAAATATCAAGGCTAGCAACCAAAGTCTGTATCCTACGGAACTTAAACATTGTATTTGATAAGCTTTAATATTTTTCACCATTTTGCATTACAAAATGAAAAAACCGTAATGGCATTGCATCACATAGCCTACTCGAAGAATTTTTTCTCAAATTTCGTATTTTTTTTTGTTTATTACTAATATCTTTTTGGAAGATAATCGTAGATGCAACTACATTTGTATTTATTCATGTAATTAACCATCCTATATCAAAGTATCTAAGGATCCACTTTTAATAGCTCACATTAAAGAATAATAATAATTAATATTATTATAATGATATAAAAATAAAAATCTTGCAAATTTCGCAATGGTTCTAAACATCTGCATAGTGAATTGATTGAATAAATATCGAGGAAGCAACGTCGTAGTATAATTGATGGTTAAACAAACTTACCTTAATGAAGTTTGACCATAATTATACAAGACGTTGCTTCCGAAGATATTTATAACCCGCCCGTCCCAATCAATATGTTAAATACATATTACGCGATATCCCAAGCGCCACATTTCGAAATTTTGTTCTAAAGGAATGAAGTATGGCGCCTCCGCCGGTGACAGGTAAGGGTGGGACGAGAGTCGGATGTAAATTTTGGACTTATTTTATTTTATTTTATCCCTAGGTCCTAAAAATTGTGTCATGCCTAGTACATAGCAGAGCGAGCTGCATAGTGAATTGATTGAATAAATATCTTCGGAAGCAACGTCTTGTATAATTATGGTCAAACTTCATTAAGGTAAGTTTGTTTAACCATCAATTATACTATAGCAAAACGAAGTGTTATATTCTGAAGTATACCCTAGAAAAATGTTGGGGTCGGGTATATTTTGGAATCCATAACACGGCCGTATATATTTCTATTGTATACCTGAACGTAACTCTATGGAGTGTTGTGGCGAGGTATAAATTAGATATACGCCGCGACGCAATTTTTTACACGATTGACCAAAAAAGGAATGTTATTTTTTTCAGTGTTCATGTATGTAAGTATGTGTGTATGTAAGTTTCTTTATTTCTCGATAAGTCCTGAACGGCTGAACAGATATTGATGAGAGGTATTTTTAGATTCCTTGCATTCCTCCGAGTGACAGGCTATGTGAATCGTCAGTCGTGTTTTTTGTTTTTTTAATAATTTCCTTTATTTGTCTCATGTAACTCTGGTCTTGGTCTTCCTGGGCCCCTTCTTCCTTTTATCTTGTCTTCTATGAAGTTTCGTTCGAAGTCTGATAGGTAGTCATTGCCACAAAATAAATAAGATGCGCTGAAATACGTAAATATATCTACGAAAAACCATGGTAGGTATTTTAAAATATCCTGCTATCTGTTCCAGTATAAACAAGATCCGAACGCTGGGCGACTTCGCGGCGTGCCGGCGCCTGCGCGAGCTGTACGTGCGCAAGAACGAGATCCGAGACCTGCGCGAGATCAGGCACCTGCGGCGGCTGCCGGACCTCACCAATCTGTGGCTCGACGAGAACCCCTGCACTACACATCCACAGTTAGTTTACTTTGTGCATCTTTACTGGTAGATATCATTCATTAAGTATCCTAACTAATATTATAAATGCGAAAGTGAGTTTGTGTGTTTGTTTGTTGGTTTGTTTTGTTTGTTTGTTTTGTTTGTTTGTTTGTTTGTTTGTTTGTTTGTTACCTTTTCACGCTTTATCTACTGTACTTATATTCATGAAATTTCGCATACACATAGCTGGAAGTACGGAGAAGGACATAGGGTACCTTTCATCCCAGGAAAAAGCACAGTTCCCGTGGGGAAATTCACGCGGGCGAAGCCGCGGGCAAAAGCTAGTATGTATATAAATTTCTTTATAATAATTCAACCACCAGTGATTCATTGTTGGCATGCATGTTTTGGATGGAAATCTAGTTCGACATTATTTAATTATGTCTTTTTTTATATACTTTGATTGTAATCTGTTTTTTTATGCTAAATAAAAAAAAATGAGGGAGTATTCATTTCACAAGGAAGTATTCTTGAACCCACACTGGGTTCAAGAATACTTCCTTGTGGATCGCCATGAGAAATGAACTTCTCTTCGCTTATGTAGTAATTTATCAAAGCAACTTGTTTTCATAAAATCACTTCTCAATTCTCCATCTTTGACTTGCTTGACATATGGTCATGAAACAAAAACCAAAAAGCCGTATTTAAGATAATTTATCAATGTTATTGTGCTTTTGTTTTCAGATACAGAATGACAGTGCTCAGAAATTTGCCGAATCTCGAAAAACTAGACAATGTTGCCGTCCATCCAGAAGAGGTGCGTTTTTTAATAACCTTTGGAAATGGCGGCCTCAAAGCCGTGAGATTTTCTGCCAGTCAAGCGTTCTTGCATTTTTCCTTTTTTTTCGAATCCAAAATCAAAATTAAATGTTCGTTCAGAAATTAGACCTTCTCAGACACTTTTAAAACGTCTTTATTATTTTATTGAGAGAAAAGATTTTGAAGTATAAATATGACTTTTCCAGGTGCAAGAAGCGATGCGTCGCGGCTCTCTCATCCCGGACTCCGACGACGAGGGATATCCACAGCAGGTTGGCTTTTTAATCAATATTCTTATGCTATAATGATTATGAAAATTCAAATTTAAAAATCTTAGAGTATTGCAATAATCTTGATTTCTAAATTCTTTTGTCGGGCGTGCATTATGACTTTCCATTTATATTATTTTCTCGTAATAAAAACTGTTATTAAAGTGCGAATACGAATCGAATAAGATGGCGGCTGAACATAGCTGCTCACGCAAATGCGCGCAGGTCTGAGCAGTGTTATTCCATACTTCTTTTTTAGCCTTATTCCTCATGACTTAGGGTCGTGGTCATTATATGGAATGAAACACACCGATTATCTTGGCAATGTTAATGAAGTGGTTTGCCATTGACTTCTCCATACAATAGCTGATATTATCAACCAGAGTGCAGGTTAGCTCACGATGTTTTCCTTCACCGGAAGTAAGTGGTCAATAAAAACTACCATATATTCCGATTGGTATACAAACTCATGTAGCACGGGCAGGATTTGGGCCTGGGACCTTTGCAGCCACAGGCCCTACCACTCGTGGCCGCTTCAAACATTTATTCCATACAAAGATGGTTATTTGTAGCAGGAGTCGTACAGCCAGTACCGGCGGCCGCGATCCTGCGACTGCAGCCCCGAGCGCGAGGCCGACGGCTTCTGCAAGCTCGAGGTCAGTCAGGTCACGCCTGGGACCTCATGGTCGTATACAGGTCGTTGCGACATCGTAGCGACTAGTACTATGTAAGCGGTGAGACACTATAAACTGCCATACTTTTCGCTTACTAGCGAAAAGTTATAGGTAAAGTAGTAGGTTGGCTGGTAAATAATGCTTTAGCATTAATTAAGGTATGGCAGTATATAGTGTCTTACTAACTTTTTGCTATTTAGAATATCGTCGCACCGCTCACACTCTGCAGGTCGCCACGATGTCGCAGCGACTTTTAATACGAGTGTTGCGGACAGCGCGCAACAAAACCTGGACCATCGCCGCGGCGTATATTGAAATTATACAAGGCCAGTACACATTCATAGTGTCCTAACACTGTACGGTTTCAGAATGTGTAACAAAATAAAGTTTTTGAAAATATACACGATTTCTACGTAATGGTCGCGTATACTTTCTTACACTGATTCAGTAAATTAGTTAGGGGAATATACAAGGTTAGAATCCACATGTTCTGACATTGTATAGTTTAAGAATGTAAACATGAAACAAATGTTTGTAAAGTATACAAGCTTGGAAAGACAATATTAAGTATATGAAAATGTATTCTTCTAATACATTTTTTGTATGGGTTGGGAATAAAAAAAAGATTTTTACGAGAATATATATTTTTATCTATATCTATACATATAATAAAACAGTAAAAATATTTTGTCTGTACATTTTGTATTTTTGATTGAAATGGATAGAGGGACACTTAAAAAGAATTATAAAAGCAAAAAATTTTTTTTTGGAATTTCTTGTCTGTCTGTCTGTCCGTCTGTCTGTATGTATGTACGCGTTTCACGCAAAAATGGACGGATTTGAATGAAACTTTTTTTGTTGTATAGCTATTAAGCCTGGGCAACATAAGGCTATAATTGATTTTGAAAACTGGAACACCTGATGAAGAACCTTAACAGAACAGCTAAATTATAAGAAATATGGAAATGGCGCCTTAGCAAAAGTCGTTCAACCTGATGAGCATTTTCTGCTGACGTATAAAAATTTAAGATTATGGAACATCTGATGAACAACTCCAAGAGACTACCAAATATATTCAAGCGGGAAACGGGATAACGGGAATTAAATATTACTTTTGATTGATTTTAAAACCGCGACTGTACGAACCAAATGGCTGAAATGTTGAGTACTGGAGTTTAAGTTACTACAGTTTGGAACACAAAAAGAATTTTCATCTGAGCGAAACTCACGTGGGCGAAGCCGCGCGCAACAGCTAGTTATAAAATAAGAGAAAAAACTTTAGACAGCTTGGGAGAAGTTTTTAAAACAATTCCGTACTTAATTTCGACTGCGCATAAATGTTTACAAAATGCTCCTCCTTGACCACTAACGCAATCACAACATGCATTAATAATATCAATAGTGTATTCAACTTCACCTGTTGTTGATTCCACCAAAAATTCATATTCACTAATGCGAGTTATTCTCTTTACCTCTTTTGCCAGTTTGCTAAATTTCAAATAGGCTGAAGAATTAGTTTGACGACAGTTTGCGAACTTCATAAGTCTCCGATATTGCAACTTGAAACTCTTCGCGTATAGATTCCAAGTACATCATCGTGCGTAGCACTAAGAAAATATACACGATTAGTCCGCTATGGTAACTAGCGCAGTATATTTTTCGCACAAAATGTAAGTGTACGTAATTGGAAAATATACGCGATAAAAACGTAATAACCATGTATAGTTTCAAACAAAAGTTTAGTAATGTAGAATTTGAAACTATACGCGAGCAGTCCGAACCTGTGCGTACTGGCCTTGTATAATTTCAATATACGCATCGCCGCGTCCTTGTATCCCTGACACGCCCTTGCTTACACGACAACACGGACTGTATTTCTTAGGTACGGCGCCTCGCTGAACCCACAGAACTAGGAAACACTACCACGGCACAAATAAGAACACTTTTCTTCCTTTTGATTTCACAACACACGAACGACAGCGCCATACAAACGTGCCCTACTTATATAACGCTGTCGACCGGCCAGTAGCAGCCTGGGGGATAGCATCAACCCCTCCCACTGCTCAGCTGACATTTTTCACAACTACCCTCTATATACAATATTTGGCCACGACCCCGTGCTTTGTTTACATACTCAACTTCTTCCTGTTTCAGTCCCAAACCGGGATAGCACATATTCCTAACCGGCTGGAGAATAAAAGTTACCAATGTAAACATTACATACATATTTATACTCTATACATCTCTCTCTCTCTCTCTCTCAGCCGGAAGACGTCCACTGCTGGACAAAGGCCTCCCCCAAGGATTTCCACAACGACCGGTCCTGCGCTGCCCGCATCCATGCGCAACCCGCGACCTTCACCAGGCCGTCGGTCCACCGAGTGGGAGGCCTGCCAACACTACGTTTTCCGGTTCGTGGTCGCCACTCGAGAACTTTTCTGCCCCAACGGCTATCTGTTCTGCGAGCTATGTGCCCCGCCCACTGCCACTTAAGTTTGGCAATTCTACGGGCTATGTCGGTTACTTTAGTTCTCCTACGGATCTCCTCATTTCTGATTCGATCACGCAGGGAAACTCCGAGCATAGCGCGCTCCATCGCCCTTTGGGTGACCTTGAGCCTTCTTATGAGGCCCATAGTAAGCGACCACGTCTCTGTTCCGTATGTCATTACTGGCAACACACACTGGTCAAAGACCTTAGTCTTGAGACACTGCGGTATTTTGGACGAGAAGATATCGCGAAGCTTCCCGAACGCTGCCCAGCCGAGTTGGATTCGACGGTTGACCTCTTTCTCGAAGTTGGACTTACCTAACTGAACTGTTTGTCTCAGGTATACATAATTGTCAACAACTTCGAGTGTAGAGTCTCCAACCTTTAGAGGAGTGGGTGCGACACGGATATTAGACATGATTTTCGTCTTGTCCATGTTCATTTTTAGACCCACTTGTTGAGAGGCTCTACAGAGGCCATCGAGCATTGTGCCTAGGTCTTCCAAGGTCTCAGCCATGACTACGATATCGGCAGCGAATCGAAGGTGAGTGAGGTACTCGCCGTTGATATTGATGCCGAGTCCGCTCCAGTCCAGAAGCTTGAAAACATCTTCCAGGGCGGCGGTGAACAGTTTTGGAGATATAACGTCTCCCTGTCTCACCCCTCGCTTCAACTGGATAGGTTTCGAGCCTTGATCCTGGAGACGGACCGACATGGTGGCGTTTTCGTACAAACACTTCAGCGCTTCGATATATCGATAGTCAATTTGGCACCGTTGGAGAGACTGTAGCACAGCCCAGCAGGGCTAACATGCGCGTCACGACATATCTCTAAGACGACATGACATAATTTGTCGAATTCGACAATTTTGTCGTTTACCGTAACATGCGCGCCACGAAAGAGAGCTATCTCGACGTGACTTGGCTTTCTCTTCTCGGTACGTCAAGTTTTTTTTTAAATAGCACAGCCTACCTATATGGTTCATACAGTCGGTCATCGAATGCCTCTACGCGGGGCAATCGTGGGGGGTGTGAAGGGCGAGGGACGGAGGGGGGCGTACCGCACGGCCATACTAATTTCATTTTTGATTTAGTATGGCAGTGCGGTGCTAATTTAAGGTTAAAAAAACTTGTGCGGATCGACGCCGATCCCTCCAATCCAACAAAGCTATTTAGATGACATACTCATATATATTCCGTATCATTTTCCACCCGACTCGGAACCGACTAGGTACCTACTTTTTACTTTTTATTTTTGGATCCAAGATGGCCGACATTTTTTTTTATAATATAGGTAAGTATCGTTAAAAACATTTATTTAGAAATCCAAGATGGCGGACAATTTTTTTCTTTAAATTTAACATATGGGTATCGTTTTATAGGTTTTTGGGGACGCTAATGACGAAAATAACATTTATTTAGAAATCCAAGATGGCGGACAATTTATTTTCTTTATATTTAACATATGGGTATCGTTTTATAGGTTTTTGGGGACGCTAATGACGAAAATATCATTTATTTAGAAATCCAAGATGGCGGAAATTTTTTTTCGTTAAATTAAACATATGGGTATCGTTTTATGGGTTTTTGGGGATGCTGATGACGAAAATAACATTTATTTTGAGATCCAAGATGGCAGACAATATTTTTTCAAATTTTACAATATGTGTATCGTTTTATACTCGAGTAACTGTATATCAGAAACACAAGTGCCAGAAAAAAATTGTCCGCCATCTTGGATCTTAAAATAAATATTATTTTCGTCATTAGCGTCCCCTAAAACTTATAAAACGATACCCATATGTTAAATTTAAAGAAAAAAAATTACTGCCATCTTGGATCTCAAAATAAATGTTATTTTCGTCATCAGCGTCCCCAAAAACCTATGAATCGATACCCATATGTTAAATTAAAAAAAAAAAATTGTCCGCCATCTTGGATCTCAAAATAAATGTTATTTTCGTCATCAGCGTCCCCAAAAACCCATAAAACGATACCCATATGTAATATAAAAAAAAAAAATTGTACGCCATCTTGGATCTCAAAATAAATATTATTTTCGTCATCAGCGTCCCCAAAATCCTGTAAAACGATACCCACCCATATTGTAAAATTTAAAAAAAAATTGACCGCCATCTTGGATCCAAAAATATTATTTTTGTAAACTTCATCCCGAAAAATTGGCCTTCACGGAATGCCAGGCAGATGTATAACATCTTAGCATCCTGGCACGACGGTCACGCTATTTTCTGTCGCGGCATTCGAGTCGATTTTACTGTCTAGCCGCGCCTATAGATGTATTTACCATGTATTTACATAAAAAAATATCGGCCATCTTGGATAAAAAAAAATCACAATCAACAACTTTAATTAGTAGGTATCCAGATATCCCGCAAGATTCGAGTACAATTATTTCTCGTCGCTTGTCGTCGAAAAAATATTTGACGACAAACTTATCATGTATAATGCATCAAAACATTTCAAAAATCGATTCAATTTGGCGCGCATGTTAGGGTTCGTAGACAAATTGTCACGAAGTCTTCATTTGACAGAAGGACATGATTTGATTGTGCTGCCATGTTAGCGACTGTAGACATATAGAGATATGTCGTCTCATATCAATAAAATGCCACGACAAAATTATGTCGTGGCGCGCATGTTAGCCCTGCAGGTCTCGATCGAATCGAAGGCTTTCTCGTAGTCCACAAACGCCAAGCATAATGGCTGATTATACTCCTCAGTCTTCTGTATAATCTGCCGCAGCGTATGTAAGTGGTCCACGGTACTAAAGCCTTTTCGGAAACCGGCTTGTTCGGGAGGCTGGAAGTCGTCAAACCTGCGAGCGAGACGATTCGTAATGACTCACGAAAACAGTTTGTAGACATGGCTCAGAAGTGAGATAGGCCTATAATTCTTCAATAAGGTTTTGTCCCCTTTTTTGAAGAAAAGTACCACCACACTTCTGTTCCATGCCGTAGGCGTTCGTCCCTCGAGTATGACGGAATCAAATAGCTTCTGAAGAGCTTTTAATACCGGCGTTCCACCTGCTTTCAGAAGCTCAGCCGTGATTCCATCGTCACCCGGTGCCTTATTGTTTTTTAACTGTTTGAGAGCCATTCTAATCTCGTATAGGCTGACGTCTGGGATATCTTCGGTGTAGTGTCGGGTCAATCTGGCTCTTGGATCTTTGGCCAGATTTATGACAGGTGCGCGTACGCTCGCGTATAATTGTCCGTAGAACTTCTCAACCTCTTCCAACAGCTCCGGCTTCGACGAAATGATTCTGCCTTCCTCAGTCTTCAGCTTGGTCAGTTGACTTTGACCAACAGACAGATCCCTTGCAAAAACTTTTGAGCCCTTATTACGCTTAATCGCCTCTTCAATACGGTCGGTATTGAATTGGCGCAAATCGTGAGTTAGGGACTTGGAGATCTGTCTGTTTAGACGTCGATACTGAGCAGCATCATCAGAGGACTGCAGAACCAAGTTTCGTCTTTCTTCCATGAGTTTGTTGGTGAGGTCCGAGATCTTTTTGGTTCCTTTTGAGCAGCGGGTTTTGAAGGCTTTAGACCCAGCTGTTTGGACAATTTGCACGAACCTGTCATTATAATCGTCCAGATTTTCGCAGTCTCCCAGGCATTCAAAGCGATTCTGCAACTCGAGCTGAAAGCTCTCGGGGTTTTGGAGCTGGATGGGCGCTGGTCGGAGCGTAGACTTCATCAGTCGACACCTTTCAAGTTTCGTTCTCAGATTCAATGTGCCTCTTACCATTCGGTGATCGCTTCCTGTTTTTACGGCATTGATCACAGAGACATCATTGAATATGTGCCTCTTTGTCGATAAGATGAAGTCTATCTCATTTTTTATGACGCCATTAGGATGCAACCACGTCCCCTTTCGCTGTTTTGGTTTTTTGAAGAAGGAGTTCATCATAAAGAGGCCCTCCTTCTCCATAAAGCCGGCCAGCAGATGACCGCGTGCATTTCTCCTTCCATATCCAAAATTCCCCACTCTCAGCTCATTATCGCTTCGTTTGCCCAGTTTCGCGTTAAAGTCCCCCATCACAACGGTATAGTGGGTCTGGGAGCTATGTATGGCTTTAGATATATCCTCATACATAGTCTCCACCTCGTCGTCGGAGTGATTTGCGGTCGGTGCGTACACTTGTATTACCTTCAACGAATACCGTTTGGTAATTCTGAGTACAAGGTACGCTACCCTCGCCGAAACACTCTCGACCTGGACCACGTTGTTGACGAGGGACCTGTGGACGATAAACCCGACACCACCCTGGGATAGTTGGTCGCCCTCCCGGAAATAGAGCAGGTTTCCGGATTTGAGGATCTTGGTGTCCTCCCCCTCTCTTCGGACTTCACATAATCCTACAATATCCCATCGTAACCTGCTCAATTCTTCCTCCAGTTCAGCGAGCTTCTCGTCGGTCCGCAGTGTGCACGTGTTGTACGTTGCCAGGGCCAAGGGTCGTCGGGGTTGGTAGCCTGGCATCTGCCGGGGATTCTTAGCACCTCCTGCCCCGCCGTTACCGTGACCGCTACCAGAGTCCGGGATAGCGGGGCCGCCGGGGACTAGGGGCCGTGTTGTGGGTGTTTTAACCATAGGGGGTTTTGCCGTAATCGCCACGCTTGGCAGGCGGTTTGGCGATCGCAGTGTGATGTCATAGTACGCGGAAAGATGCTGCTGCCCATCCTCCGGTGTTTTAGATCCCTTAGTCGCCTCTTACGACACCCACGGGAAGAGATGGGTTGGTGCTATTCTAGTTCCACACCACAGGCCACATATATCGCCTTAACTAGCCTAAAAAACATAATCTGTCTAATCTAAACTGGGCAAAGCCTTTATTTACATCAAAAAACATAAGAAAAACGCTAAGTTTTAAGGCACCCTATTGAAAGTTTACCGCAACGCGACCGCGGGTAGTTAAACATTAGCTACATAAATTTTATTAACTCGGCTGTCCGTAACAACGAGAATAAGGTGCTCGCTTCTGAAACATACTATACTATAGTTGATTTGCTATCTATCTATCTATATGCCGGAAATATGACATTGAAAGCTAAAAATCTTGTTTCTGTTTTCATTGAATGTGTGTTTGCAAAAAATAATAACTTAATAACTGTGTAGTTGACTGTACAGTCAGATGCATAGAAACCTTACCACCCTATCTTTATTTTTTAATAAAAGATAGGTTTGCTCTTGACCACAATCTTGCCCGAAGACACAGATGAGGTCTACGATGTAGCGAGCTTACCCAGAAGCAGCCTATTCACTCTTGTTTTGAAGAGAGTCAGGTTGTACGTGCTCGGGAACACAGACGTAAGCAGGGAGTTCTGATTAGCGCTTGGTGCGTGCGGTTGGAATATCAACCAAGAAGGGATAGCCAGTAGAATCTCTTACAGAATCCGACGACCTCCGTAACCCAACGGCAATCACGCCGGACTCTCACACCGGAGGTTTGGGTTTGATCCCGGATCGGGTTAAGATGGAAAATGATCTTTATTTTCAGAATGGCCCGGGTCTTGGATGTTTACTATACATGTATTTGTTAAAAAGTATAGTATCGTCGAATAACACAAGTCTTGAACTTACTTTGAGGCTAACTCGATCTGTGTGATTTGTCCGCATATATTTAATCCTATCTCAGGTTTCTCTGCATACTTACTTTTAATTACCTATCATAACGCTTGACATATATAAAAATAAAAACCATGTGTGTGTCTGTTACTAACAAATCATTGCATGGCCAGGGCAGCGACAGCTCTGAGCCTGAGCCCCAGCCGGTGCCCGCGCAGGACACGCCCAGGACAGAAGCGCAGGTTCGTTCGTTTCATTCGTTCAATTATGAAACTTACAACATATATGTCATTCATTTCGTTCACCCATGGAACTCTCAAAGAGACGTTACATTCGGTAAGTTTATTTATGAAACTCAATAATGTATTTCATCACTTTCATTCAGAATAATTGTAAAGTTGGAATTAGTTTTACAGAACAAATAGAATTTAATTAAGTAATTGTTGTCTCTAACTTATGTATGTCGTAAAAAGCTTTTTTTGTTTTTGTACAGTTAATAAATTAAAAAAATGCATGTAAGACTGATACAAAAACAAAAAAAAAATCTATTATATACTAGTTTTTGGTGAAGGCCTTCTTTTTTACACGATTGACCAAATAAGGAGTGTAAGCTCGTAAGAAATGAGAAGATTAAAAGAATATCGGCTTTGTTCCCCACAGCCCTGTCCCCTCTCCCCGAGCCGGCGCTCGGCCGCCCCCCCTCCCCCCGCGGGCGGTGCGGGGGCGGGCGCGGGGGCGGGGGGAGGGGGAGGGGGGGGCTCCCCCGACACGGACGAGAGGTACAGCCACCCCGCCATGACCAGCTCACACTACGAAGTGAGTATTATATATTACTAGCTTAGTAGCTTTTGCCCGCAGCTTCACCCGCGTCAATTTCCCACGGAAACAGTGCTTTTTCCCGGGATGAAAAGTACCCTATGTCCTTCTCAGTACTTCTATCTATGTGTATGAAAAATTTCAGGAAGATTGGTTCAGTAGATAAAGCGTAAAGAGGTAACAAACTAACTCACTTTCGCATTTAAAATATTAGTTATAGTTAGGACTAGCGCGCCACCCCGGCTTAGCTCAGGAGGTGCATACATGAATTGTAGCCTTTGTCACTCGGGCATAATGCAGCTATCTATTGGTGAAAGAATTTTTGAAATCGGTTCAGTAGTTCCGAAGATTACCCCCATACAAACTTACAAACACGGAAGTGGAACACAAAAGAGGAATCTTTATAATATTAGTAGGAAGTATGATGAAGATATTTATTTGTATAGTGATAATATAGTGATGTGCTGTGGCTTATTTCTTATTTTTCTTTCGATGTAAGAGTGAATCCAAGTTGTTTCCAGACATGTTAGAATATCTAACATAGGACATAGATCTGTCTTAGATGGGGGAGCTTTTTATTCCTAGGACTTACACTCATCTCATCAGGGTGCCGATTATAGTAACGTTAAAATTGTGTCTTAATAATAGTTCATGTATAAAAACCTCTAAATATCATCGAGACATGAAAAACTTTAAAAATATTTATCAAAATTGTTATATCAATATATGTTGTTTGTGCTATAGCTAACATCGTAACTATCGTATATCCTAGATCACATAGTTCATCAGCAACCATTAGTATTTGAAATCATAACATTATTAAAAAAATAATAATGTACAGTGTAGAATAAGTGTAGTCATACCTCAAAGATCTTATCGCCTGGCCTTAAAGCTCATATTACTTTGTAGTTTTTGACTGCACTTATGAAGCATACCGTATCTGAATGATTTGCAACTTTTCCACAAATTCCTTCAAGCACAGCAGTTTACGATAACATTTGTTTAACAATAGACGCAATTCCTTATGCGACCTCATCGTCATTGAAAGAATGTACCAATGAAGACACTAGTTCTAACTTGATCTTAATCTGACACAACTTAAAAGTACCGCCATCTAGCGGCAGTAGTCGTAAACACACTAGTAAACTAAACAGTCAGCTAGTCTGTAGGTTTCCTCACGATGTTTTCTTTCACCGGAGGCAAGTAGAAATGTATGACAAATAGAATACACGTGTTGAAATGAAATGAAGATTGTTTTAATTTAAATAGGCCTTTTTAATCATCATATATTTAGTTTTTTTAGTCTCTGCCTACCCCCACGCGAAAAAGGCGTGATAATATGTATGTATGTATATACTTAGTTGACGTCAGGAAACGACTTAAAGCTAAGGTTACTACCTCAAAAGCGTAAGTGGAGAAGAGGCGGCGCAACAAACTCCACTGCAGCATTTTGTCCAAAGACGTCACTTTACAATAGACAATGTTTGTCCAACCATATCATGGTTGTTGCAGCCGCGCCCCCCGCGCTCGCCCGACGCTGCGCTGAGGCACTCCTACTCTGCGCACAGCGTCAAGGTGACACACACACACATATTAACTCCATTTTTTCTTAATTGTCCTATTATGTACACAATCTTCACAGTACTTGTTGAAAATAAATCAAATATTAGCTCAAACCTAAACATTCTGAAGTAAAACATTTATTAACCACGAAAATAATTTCCTAAAAAGTCTATTTTAATTTATATTGTTGTAAAATCAAAAAAAGACATGGTAAGATTGTTTACATAATAGGACAATTATGGATAAACGGACTTTACACACTAATGGCATACGAGTAGGTAATCCCTCCGTACAGACAGAGAGGAAGGTCACATGGGCTTATTGGACAGGCATATTGCCTAGTGTGGAGCCAACTGTTACAGATTATCTGAAAGATTCGACGGCGGCCGCTTCGTTTGTTAATTTTTGAGCCAGGTACGATGCGGGGTGGCAACAAACATTTTTCGAAATTACCATAGAATTATCTATTCTTGGTATAAATAGGTAATTTTATGGTAATTTCGACACAAACAAACATTTTTGGTCGAAATTACCATAGAATTACCTATTCTTGGTATAAATAGGTAACTTTATGGTAATTTAGACCAAAAATGTTTGCGGATATTTTACTGTTATTCTTAAAGTGTAAAATGTAAATGTTTCAATAAATCATTCACACTATGCTCGGCGATGTGTGCGTGACTCACAGACGGTTCACGTACGCGTCTCGCCAGAGAATTAACTGGTTTGCACCAGCTCAGTCAGAGAAATCGACTAAGACTATAGAAGAAGATATAAGACGAAAGAGAGGGAACTAGGACTATCGACAGGGAGCTTTCTATGTAAGGAGGGATGTACCTACTCCTGTGCTAGGCTTTTAACGCTATACGACGTAACTTGACGCCGAAATGAGGGTAGTTTTAAAACAATACTATACTAATAATCACTTTTAAATGTAGATAAATACATACTTTGATTTGCTTTTAATGTGGTACACAGGTTAAAGGCACCATGTCACGTCCTATCGGCGCGATCACTGTTGCTCACCCACAATCGAGTATTTTTCACGCTTATTCACATAGTATAATTGCCGTCACGTAAAAAGGCCGCTGCGCTGGCGGTTAAGCTGCGCAGTAGACGATATATCGGTCTATGCGGTGAGCGGAGGTCGGGCGGGTCTCATCCGGCGCGCGCGATTGGTTCGTCAGTCGTACCCATAGCACAGAATTAATATTAGTACTACGTACAGAAAGGAAACTCCCTGCCCCTCCCGCAATATGGCACCCCCCCGCTCCTTCCGCACTTCTGCCCCGTTCTTGTGTAACTGTGGGACGTTCGACTATGAAAACGCACACATTGACGTGTTACTGACGTGTTCACGGATATACAGTTTCATTTGTAGTAGTAGTAGTAGGCATATTCGACGCGCCGTTTCTATGAAGCGCCCGCCCTGTGCCCATAGATAAGAATATGTAGTCGTACCCATGCGCAAGTTTTACCTCCTCCTCACCCTACCAGCGGACTTTTCACGTGATGGGAAGTATACCAGGATACCATAAAGATATAGATATTTACAATACATGTACCTCTAACAGAGAATTTAAGTAAATAAAAAATGGTATAAAACTACTAGGAATTATGTGCGTACAGACTGATTAAATGTATCACATGTATGTGTATTTCATCAGTAAGAGATTATATTATAAATAAATAAATTAATATAAATCTACAATGCCTACAGAATTAAATTACCAGGCTAGCATGAAAATCTAAGAGCTATAGGTATATTCCAGAACTACGCGTACTCACTCGTCCAATAACGGAATAAAAGTAACAGGATATCATAATAAATTGCGGGATCATATCACAGTACTTACAATACTTTACATGTACAGTCGGGGGCAGATAAACCTGGAGCCCAATTTTTGGAAGTGTGACATACCGCCGAAAACGAATAGACTATTTTGTCGCACTCGTCCTATTATGTCACTAAAAACATAAAAGCCATATTTTTGAAATCATTCGTCTAGCAATGTTGCCAGTGATATGAAAATTATGCGAGAAACAATTTCTGCTCCATGCTACGCAACGAAAACCGAATCGGCAACGAATCGTTAAAAAAATGTTCGTAAATTTCAATCAAAGAGAACGTAAGCATTAAACGGAACGCTAAAATGAAAATTCTAATAGACTCCATCTATATCCGTATCCGGTTGTCTATGTCATTCAAGATTTTGACGTAAAAATAGTTCGACTACTAAATCTACGAAATCGAGTGGTCTAGACCACTCGTTGCGAATTCGACATAGACAATTCAAAAATATGGATTCGGCTCACCCTTTTTTGGTGAGTCACACTTTCAAAAATAGAGCCCCTGACCTCCCTGAGATAAAATTCGGTAAGAAAGGGGGGGGGGGTCCAGCAAACATTTTTGGTCGAAATTACCATAAAATTGCCTATTCTTGGTATAAATTGTAATTTCGTCCAAACATATTTGCTTGGCAGGTGTATCTGCCCCTGGGTATAAGTACCAGGCTATCATGAAAACCTAGGAGCTTATATTCCAGGACTACGCGTACTCCAGCAACGGCGAGTGCCGGTACCCGGGCGGCGAGCGGCCGGGCGTGACGTCACCCTACCACGACCCCTACTACGACAGGAGCGAGCGGTCAGTGGATTGACGCCTAAAATAAACAGACATCATCATCATTTGTCTTACCTTATCCCATCATCTGGGGTCGGCGCAAAATGTCCTTTCTCCACAATTTTCTATCCTTAGCTATAGTTATATCCACTCCCAATACCTTCATATCCTCCCCAACACAATCCATCCATCTATTTTTAGGCCTTCCTCTCCTCCTATATAAAACTACTTTCATTGACACAACTCTTCTTAGTAAATGTTCCTCTTCTCTTCTCATCACGTGTTCATACCAAGTGAGTCTGTTACGTCTTACCTTATCAGTTACAGGTGCAAACTACCCCCTTACGTAAACTTGTATATAAACAGACATATCTTGGTATATAAACAGTGTCGGGTCTAGAACGCTTCCTTGTTACAGTCACAAAGCACCATGTAATTCCAATTTTTATACTACTCTTACTTCGTTCAGAAATTAATAAGAATAATCTCCCAAAAATTTTGGCATTTATAATGTAGAGTTTCTACCTTTTTGACTATTTTTGAATAACTCTTCAAACAGCATTGGACCTGAAACGGTTTCTAGTGTGACTCCCTACAAACTCAAGTTGAAACATCAACTCCATACGGAAGTCATTTTCTAGTCTTCGTACTGGTCGGCTAGACCAATAAATAACAAGTGAGTGTCCCCGTTAACATCATCAATCAATACATATAATAAAACTGCAACTGGTATGTGTGTACATAGGAGATATTTAAGAAAAACAATTATGAGGGGTCTTTATAGGGCCAATAGAAGCCAACATTTTTGTCTGTCTTTCTGTCTGTATGTTTGTACGCGCATCACGCAAAAACTACTGGACCAAATTTGATGCGGTTTTCACTGTTGTATTGCTGAAAGTCTAACTTAAAATCTGGCGTAGGTTTCACCTTGATACGCCGCTTAGTACCTGATATTAACTATAGTAAATTGCGGGCGAACGCTAGTATTATGTGAAAGATGAACATAAAACAGGTTGATAGTTGCAGACCATATTTTAAGAAATATAAAATTCTACCTTTGCCTTTACCTTTATTTTAGAAGCATGTAAATTTGTGCGTAAATATCCACAATATGTTACATTAAGGAAGCAATAAATGATTATGATGTATTGGATTGTCCTTAGATCTGAGTCATACCAGCAAGTCCCGCAGCGGGAGTGGAGCGCGGGGGAGCGCGAGCGCGAGTACCCCTCGGCCGTGATGGCCGAGCATCGCGGGTTCACGAGGCGACCGGTGGCCAGGGTCAGTACATTCATCTTCATCAATCATTTGCATCAATTATACATGTTCATCATTCACTTTTGTCATTTATCTATTAACTAGTTGCTCTGTGAGCTATAGGCCTCGCGAGCTTATAGAGACTCATCATAAAGTTCCTTTGTTAATTTGGTGTCACTACAAACACGACTAATGGAACCTGCTCACAAAATTTCACGGGAATCGGTCGAGAAATGCGACCTCTAGAGGAGAACACATATATATAGTATATACCAAAGCATTTTTGGCCAAGCAGAAACGGAGACATAACATTTCATCTTCATCATTCATATTTAAGGCTGTGTCTGCCACACGATGCATTGCATCTGCAGCACGCTGCGACATAAAGCAATTCACACCGGCTCCACGGTGTCGCAGACGCAGCGCGTTGCATCTGCGACACCGTCGTCGCCGTCGGTGGGAACTAACGCGTACAAATTCAAATAATACAAATGATGTAGCAGTGCAGCACGTCTGCGACACCGTTTGCTGTGTGTCAGCCTTTATCATTCCTCGTCATCAATCGTTTTCATCATTCATCTTCACCTTCATCAGTTGACTGACGTGACTTTTGTAATGTTTGTTGTAGAATTCGAACCTATTATCGGCGGTGCTGTGTCTGGTCAAGGAACTGGACTACCCCAGCCTAGAGGTCGCCGAGATGGCTGTCAGGTAACTTCATATTACTGATATATCACAAAATTTTTATAAGACACTAGCCACGCCCCGAGGCTTCGCTCTTGTGGGAATTTCAAGATACAAAGTACCCAATGTGCTATTCCCGGTATTTGTCTACCTATATACCAAATTTCATCGAAATCCGTCCAGTAGATTTTGCGTGATTGAGTAACAAACGTACTCACAAACTCGCATCTAAACTGTCACATTTATCAGTAAGAAGTAAGGTAGGATTCGTTG
The DNA here is from genome assembly GCA_018467065.1 of Ephestia elutella. Classification (NCBI taxonomy): domain Eukaryota; kingdom Metazoa; phylum Arthropoda; class Insecta; order Lepidoptera; family Pyralidae; genus Ephestia; species Ephestia elutella. The sequence goes on along the minus strand of CM031565.1, from coordinate 8,979,943 downwards.
CAATGAGCGGCAAGTGGTGAAGTGCATTGTACTGTAGAGGTTTGATGTTTCAATCTCTGGTCAGTTCGGCATTCGATTAATAATTTAATGTTTTAAAATATTTATGAAGAAGTTTGAAAGATAGAGAGTTGAAGGGATTTGGACTTCAACCACGGATCGAAACATCGATTCGGGAATACAATTTATTATTAAGTATATGAGATATTAAATAAAAGTGATTGGTACCTAAATACAGTTCAATTAACGACAAACCCCCAAGTCGTTACAGTACTACTTTACCGGCACGTTTTGTTTTGACGCCTAGTACTGTTTAACCGACAGTAACGTATAATGCAAACTACAAACGTAATTAGGTTCATAAAATCGTGAAAATATATTAAAAATTAAAGTGTGTTAGTTTGTCCTTCTTTCACGTCAAAACTGATCAATGGATTAATGTGATTTTTGTATAGAGATGTAGCCTTAGCAGTGGACGAAGTCGCGGGCAACATTAGTATAGTTATATAAACATTGTTTGCAGATGTCGCATGGACGAGCTCGCCCACAGCCAGTGACGTCACACCACTGACGTTATCGACCGACGCTTCGGTCTGTTACTTTAATAAAAAAAGAAATGGCTTTGTAAATTATTTGTGGTTTTCTAAACAGTAGTGTAAACAAGAGACGAAGGAAGAAAAAGGGGGTAATTATTGCAACGCACGCGTCAGAACTAAAAGAATAAATAAATAAATATATACGGACAAATCACACAGATTAAGTTAAAGTAAGTTTGAGACTTGTGTTATGGGAAAAACCTTCAATAACAAAAAAAAACGAAAGGTTTTTGTGAACATCACTATGGGTAATGTAAACCAGTAATAAAGATCTTAAAGAAACTTTATTTTATTTCAATTTATGGGCACATTTTTTTTATACTTTAAAAAAATTATAGTTTAGTCAATGTTTTTTTACGATTAATGAAATAATTGATACGATTCTGCAGCATAAATTTTGAATTGTAAAAAATTCCTTAGTCATATCTTTGTTACATCACTTACTATAATTTATGCTCTTATATGGAGTAGTGAACATGTGCAATATACAAACAAAACTATTTCCGTACTTACGAGCTCGTGATTTTTATTATAATAGGGATGTTGCCTACTACCACATAGTAGGTACTTATATTAATTCTGTGCTACTACTGCAACATTGTAACAAATTATAATAAACATTCCAAAACTCGGAAATTTGGAATAGAAAAAGCCGATTAAAAATGCGAAAAGTTATGAGATCTCTAAAATTTAATTTAGTTTCGGTGGCGATTGCAACTTGTGATGTCATATGCTCTTATTGCCATGTTTGTACTCATAGACTAATTATAACAAGTCTATATATAGTTTGCCTAATACCAGATCTGAACGTAAATATCTTTGTTGTTTTTTTTTTAAGTTATTTCAGAAACTAATTCCTCTGTCGTATTTCTTAAACAAATACGCTTTAGATAGGTATATTAATAATGGTGGCAACATCTCTAATAAGACTTCGGCAATAAGGAAATAAAAAAATTGTGATACTCATTTTGTAAAGTCAACGGCAAAAGTGACTTTTTTATTTAAATACATTAATAAATTGTTATTTTATACTTAGTTTTTTATGATTTAATGAGATTTGCAAATAGGGATCGAGCAATGCAATTTTGAGGAATTTATTTCTATTTAAAAGTTAACTTTTGGCCGGTGACTGCGTTCATTGCGGTTGTCAAAGGGCACATTGGAGGCATTATTTTGTACATATTTTTTTGGGTTCTAAACGATGAGAATTTAAAAGGATTTTTTTTTATTGATTCACTTATTGAATGAATTGATTGTCTGTTTGTCGCAATAAAGTCAGAACCGTAATATAACTAGATCTCCCGCCCGGCGTCGGTTGTGTTCGATCCAAATGTATGTAAATAGTTGTAGGTTGGATATTACCTTCGCGCTCCTACTATCGCTATACTTACTTACTACTGCGGCGCAGCGACCCGAAGTGGATCTTGGCCTTCCTCTTGACTATCGCTATACTAATATTTTAATATATTTAACTTTTGTTCAGTAGTTTTTGTGTGATGCGTACAACTTCCCACCTCAGAGAACGCAAATACAGTTGTTGACAATTTATTAGCTTGCCAATATCAATCATTTTTATTTAGCTCTGCTTGCAAATACTATAGTTATCTCTGTTTATATTAAAATACGAGAGGGCGATAGTACGGGGCGCGGGGAGGGAATACACAATGAAGTAGCAATATTATCGATAAATTAATACAATTAACTTGCCGATACTACCCTGTTGTTTTATTACTTTTTACAGATTCTATCATTTACTCATGGACTTTTTATTGGCCAGCAAAGTCAAAGTCAAATTTTTTTATTGAAACTTGGCCTTCAAAGAAGGCTCTTTTTCACGTCGATAACTAAGTAATTATTTAATCATAATATATTATGTCTCAAAGCTACAAACTACTAGCATTTCGGAACGACCACTGCTGAGAAGAAATGCCGAAAGAAACTCATGAAACAGTCTTGGTCGCCTAACATGCCAGAGGGGCTATTTATTAACTTTATACATACACTAGATTGTGTACAGTCAAAAATAATATAAAATAAAAGCAAAGAAATAATATAATAAAACATGTTATGTTTGTGATCAAGTAACCACAATGAATTGGTTAAGAACAAAAAATAAAATTCGAAACAGGATCCTCCTGGCAACACGAGTTGACGCGAGGGTCAGCCATCGCAAAGCTCAACCATAATAGAGGGAACCTTACGAACCGGCCCACGACGCCGTCAACAGTTTGAACATTTTAGAAAAATAATTTCAGTCACTTGAAGATCACATACTTGAAGAACACGTACATGTTTAACAATTAAATGTCATTGTTATTAAATTTAATAAATTTAAAAAAGAAAGGAAAGGTAAGCAGCAGTGGACTTTTTATTGGCCATCAGTGGACTTCTTGCACGGAGGAGGGGTGACTTTTTGGGACTGATAGAAAATGCTATTCGGATGTAAATCGAAAGCTGGAGGGGGGAGGGGGATGTGAACCTCTGCCGATAAAAGCTGTATGTATCCTATTGGATAGGGAAATATCTGTGGACATGGTCAGATCAATCCATGGAAGTGAATCGATAATTTAATCTGACCGCCATAAAGCTATTATACCAAGTTCTTATTCTTCCATGCGGAAATAAATGCGTTCTCGTTGTATCTACTGAACCAATCTTTCTGAAATTTCGCATACCCATAGTTAGAAGGGTACCTTTCATCTCGGGAAAAGGCACCTATTCCCGTGGGGAATTCACGCGGGCGAAGTCGCGGGCAAAACCTAGTAAATAATAACTAATAGATATGTATTACGTGCTACGCCCATGGAATTAGGTCATATCTACGCGGACGCGCGAAGACCTATATGAATAAATAATCTATGTTCAAAACACAGATTTAAATACTCTTTACAAGGAGTGAAAAGAGTCTGTGGCTCAAAACTAAAGTTCTGATTTGTCATTCTGAAAAAGATGTGTGACACGTGACGCGAGAACTCCAGTCAGTCAGTGAGTGTTGTGGTGTCTGTCCCTGATGATGCAGCCTGCCTGGCCCGGGCGAGCCGCGCTCGTCCTCAAATAGGATCTACTCAAGGTAACCGTTATGCCGTAGTCAGTGCAATGTGCACATGACACTAAATTGAACATCACAAGGTGAAGGTAATTATTTATCACGTTTTTTGGGTTGGCTGTTTGGTAGTCCACCAGCCACTAACTTTGGTGCAAATATACCTACGAGACACACAATAAACGGGTTGGCTTTAGAATGGATTAAACTCAAAAGCGACCTTGAAAAAGGTAGGTTAGTACATAATAAGTACGTTACATAAACCAAAACGCGCGAGGCGAGCGAGCGTGCCGCGGCAACGGCGGCCGCCGAAGCGCCAGAACCGACTTGCCCCAAAATAAAAATGCATTTCTGACTTTTAATTTTACTAAATTTTTGAAGAGGATAGTCTCGATAATTTATTTATTTTACCATCTGAAGTTCGGCGATGCTCGCTAGTTTTTGTGTTGTGGTGCATCAGTTAACTAACAAACCTTGCCAACTGTGCCGTTTCACTCGCGCACATTCATCTGCAGAGAAACCTGACATTCCTGAGATAGTTTTTCTGCGCAGCTGTAGTTATATACCTACGTCTTGGTTTCCGACCTTTTCAGCCTCATCGTTTGCCTTACCATTTCCCATGAAAGGCATTTTGATGAAATGTCTTCTCGCAACATTCCTCTGTCTCAAACTCTTGAAGTCATCTCTAACACAATCTCTTTTTAGGCCTCTTCTCCCCCATATATAACCTTCATAGTTACGAATCAAAGTCATCACTATTTCAGATCGATCGACGTACTCATGAATCAAAGTTATCACCATTTCAGACAACCGACGACGCACGGTAGTCTGAAAGTGTTACGCGCTTCGCACACGCGTAGGCGTTAGCAACGCGTAGTGTGCAAAGTGCCTTACATTGGACTGTTTTCCGCAGGCCGGTATGGCGACCCACTCTTCCTCAGAGTCGTGGTCGGGCACGCACGGCGCTGACGTCATCGACCTAGACAAGTTTATGCGCGGCGTGCGCCCCCCCCGGCCAGGGGGGGGCGCACGGACTCACGCGCAGCGCTACTCCAACAGAAAGTATGTACCTATTCTTGAGAAGACTTAGAGACATGCACCACACATAACTACAACTACCTACATCACTCATTCATCATAATGTAATATGAGATTAGGCTAGGCAATATATATTTCATGCAAAAGCTACTGAACCAATTTCAATTTTTCGCACGGGTAGAACAACTCCTGAAATGCAGTTTGTTAGTAAATAAGCATTATGTTTGTAATATAATGGCTTGAAAACAAAACGCGGGCGTTTCGCATTGCTGCCGCTAGGCGGCCGCGGGGTTCTCACACTGCTAGCGTGGAATGCATCGCGTGTAGTCCGCCATTGCATTGCCCTATGCGATATCGGTTTGATTTTTAATACGCGAGAGGTTCCGCGTTCTTTGATTGCTAATTAGCTTGAGTTGTGTTTGTGAATTTCCTGTTTGTTAAATAACTATTGAACTTTGTGTTTGTGTACCCGTCATGGTGACTTTTTCTTGTGAGAGGTGAAACGTGGCTGGCGGTTCACATCTGGCTGTTCCCGAGTGAAACTACGGGAAGAAATCTATTTATTTGTCCTGGGGAATTGAGATCTCAAGGGTTAGGTAGGGTGATTAGGAATTCCCCCTTCCCGAAGATACTCAAGTTTGGATCCGAAGAGAAAGAAGATTTAGCTTGGTAAGTGTTTTTTAAGTGTAATTAATTTATAGGTTAGGTTATCATATAGGGCCCTGTAGCTCCCTTCATAAGCTACGGTGGTAGCAGACTGCGTTAAGTTATTTAGGTTTTAGTCGGGCAATCGTGGTGCCGCGTGGAGATTTCTTCCCGGTACTTATTTTTTACCGGTGGTTTTTTCCCGGTGAAGTTCCGGTACAGAATTCTTCCCGCCGCTTCGTTTGTCCGGATTCGCTCTGCGCACATTTTCTGGCAGCAGAGCGTAGTTGCTCTGCACATTTTCTGGTAGCAGAGCGTAGTTTATCTACCCTCTATTTGTTCGTTTGTAAAAAATAATTAATTGTTTGTAAAAATTATTAGATTTTTCTTAGTTTGTTTGTATAAGAATATTTGTAACCTTTTTTGTATTTGTTTGCGGTTTGTACCGTGCGTTCCGGGTTTGTGCCATTCTCATACCTACCGCGGTTCTTCGTGTAGTTGCTTGATTTTGTTGTTTTTTATTTACCTTTTGTTATTTTTTGTTTGTGACTTGACGCGATGGCGAAGGCCTCCAATGCTAGGGCGACACTCGCCAACGAATTGAGATGGTTTGTGACGGCCGGAGGACTCCTGTCCCGGAAGGACAGGGAGGGCGCCATACTGCTAAGAGCGGATCACCTCCACTCACGATTGATTAGCGCGGAAGCGGCCATGGCGGCGCTTACCGAAGCCGATCTTACCCCGGAGGTCTACGCAGGTCACATGGCGGACATGGACCAGATCCTGAGTCTGCACGATGATATCGCGGAGGCGGTGACCGCAATAAGGGCGAGACAGGCTGGCGGACCAGCCCCTCGCACACCTGTTAGACAGGAAGGACCAGCGGTTACTGGTCGGCTCCCCACCCTTCAGCTGTCCCACTTTGGGGGTAGGATGGAGGAGTGGGTAGCATATAAAAATATGTTTGAGTCCCTGGTCGTAGCACGACAGGATTTGTCGAAGGCCCAGAAGATGGCCTACCTCCTCTCCACTCTTGAGGATGAAGCGCGGTCGCTCATCCAGCACCTCCGGGTGGAGGACGACCAGTACGATACGGCTTGGGAGTTATTGAACTCCCGCTACCAAAACTTACGTTTGTTAGCGGATGCGCACGCCGCACAGTTGATGGCCCTGCCCAAGGTGGCCAACAGGGCACAGTTGCGCCTGCAGTTGCTCACGCCCGTTACAGTGGCCTGTAACGCGCTCCGCACACTGGGGCTGCCGGTGGACCAATGGTCCTTTTTGCTGGTGCACATTGTATTGGGCAAATTACCCAATGACATCCGCTCGCGATTTGAGCGCGAGAATGCGGAACGGGATAGCACCACCCTACCAACATTCACTGACTTGGTGAAGTTTTTGGAGTTTGAGGCACGGGCGGCTGAGAATACCATGACGGACTCAGCGCCATCCAGAGCGCCTGAACGTAGGCCCCAACAGGGACGGCAACCGCCACCGCGTGGAGCTGGTGTGCGGGTTGCGCACACGGCAGCAGTCGCGAGGGACGCGGACTGCCTGCAATGTGGCCGGATGGGCCACAGCCTGCTACAATGCAGGGACTGGCAGAGACTGCCAGTACAAGATAGGCGCCGCATGGCAAAGCGGCATGAACTTTGCTTTTATTGTTTGGGCGGTCACTATGCACGTGACTGTCCCAGTGCCATACCATGCAGTGCATGCCGTGGGCGGCACCACGCGATGCTTTGCATGAACCGCAACGGGGATGGCACCCGGATGTTGAGGCAGGGGTCCCCTATGGGCGGGGGCGCTCCTGCGCGAAGCCCTCCACCACCGGACGGAGGACGCGGCTTCGCTCGTCGCACCCCCCTCGGGAGGGGGTCGCGTACCTGCGCGGGTCTTGGCGGACCGGGACCACGCGCCCCAAGGTCATGGCCAGTATGTAGCTGGCCAGGCCCCGGATAGGGCCCCCATGGGCGGGGGCCCTAGATCGGACGGGAGAGTGGGGACACCCCCCTCCACGCGGGTTACCACTACCCACCACATGCAGCCGCAGCGGTTTTCTCCGCCGCTGCACGAGTACCCACGGCTGGAGTACCACCCGCCGTACCATAGGTATGGCCGGGCCGCGGGTTATGCCCCCCCTCAGATGGGGATGTGCACTCGCCCGCCATATTATCCGGGTCAGTGGCGCGCCCCTGGTTTGGAGAGAGTGGGGAGCCCGTAACTAGCTTGCTCCCTTGCTGGGACAGAGCCGCGGACGGTTCTGCTCCCTACCGCGGTGGTCCGCGTATGGGGTCGTGGGGGAGAAGCCATTAATTTGAGAGCTCTGTTGGACTCAGGGGCTCAAAGCAGTTTGGTTACCACTCGAGTGGCACACCAGTTAGGTTTAGTCGTGGAAGACTCGCCTGTGCCACTTCTTGGAGTTGGTGGCATACAAGTGAAGTGTCTGACGGGCCAGACACTTGTCACCTTTTCTTCGCTGAAGTCCTCCACAATGAGGATCACGACTTCGGCTATGGTAATGGATACCATTGCGGGTTGGCACCCCTCGACAGACATACCGCCGGGTGTGTTGTCTTTGGTTTCGGGTCTGGATTTGGCCGACCCCTTTGTCTTTCATCCCGGCCCAGTGGACTTGCTCCTGGGCTCGGACGTATTGGGTTGGATTTTGTTGGGTACACAGAAGGCTCTGGGTTCGTCTTCACTGATGGCAGTGTCTACGATTTTTGGTTTCGCCCTGATGGGCCCTGTGTTTGATAATAGCACCGTGGAGGAGCCACCGGTCGTCGCATCAGCGTCCTTGGCCAAGACCATGCAAAGGTTTTGGGAGGTGGAGGAGCCACCTATGAGTTCCAGGATGGATCCGGAACACGCTGAGTGCGAAGCCCTTTTTCGATCGACCACGGAGAGGTTGCCCTCCGGTCGGTTTGTAACTAGGTTACCTTTTGTTGCCTCTCGTCCTAGCCTAGGGCAAAGTAGGGCGCTTGCGGAGAAACGACTGCTGTCCATGGAGCGACGTATGCAGCGTGACCACGTACTTCGCGATAAATATATTGAATTTATGCGCGAGTACGAGGATTTGGGTCACATGTCTCCGGCTCGAGTTGATTGGAGCTCAACTGAGCATTATTTTTTGCCCCACCACGCGGTGGTGAAGGCCTCAACAGGCAAATTGAGGACCGTCTTCGATGGGTCCGCACCCACTTCGAACGGGGTTTCGTTGAATCTGTGTTTGCATTCGGGTCCCAAATTGCATAGGGACATAATTGACATCATCTTGAACTTTAGAAGACATCAAGTGGTTTTTGGCGCGGACATCCGGATGATGTTCCGCCAGACAGTCATACATCCTGAGGACAGGCGATTCCAGTTGATACTCTGGCGTGAGCGCCCTGAGGATCCTGTGACGGTGTATGAACTCAACACAAACACGTATGGTTTGAAATCTAGTCCCTATATCGCCATCAGATCATTGCTTGAATTGGCAGAGCGGGAACGGATCCGCTTTCCCCGTGGGGCTTCCGTGCTGTCACGTGACTTGTATGTAGATGACGTGTGCACCGGAGCCCAAAGTATTGAGGAGGCCCTCCTACTGCGGGACGAATTGATTGAAATATTGAAGACAGGTGGCTACGAGCTACGTAAGTGGTTGTCTAATGAGCCTAAAGTTCTAGAAGGGATCCCGGAGGATCACCAACAGAACCCTCACCTGTTTGAGGATGTGGATGATCCCAACAGGATAGCGGTGCTGGGCATGCAGTACCAGCCGCTAACCGATATTTTTACATTCCAAGTGGACTTGGAAATACCAAAAGTCTGGACTAAGAGAACGGTGTTGTCCGTAATAGCTCGTATGTTTGATCCAAGCGGTTGGATCAGTCCAGTGATATTCTCTGCGAAGTGTCTTCTTCAGAGACTTTGGACTTTGGGCGTCTCGTGGGACGAGCCGCTGTTTGGTCCTCCATTGGATGATTGGCTCGAGTTGTTTTCATCGATTAAGGAAGTCAATCGGATTGCCTTGCCTCGTCGAATATTGCCCCCCGGGAAATATCGAGCCAGCCTGCATGGCTTTTGTGACGCGTCGGAGCGAGGCTACGCCGCGTCAGTCTATATGCGGACAGTTGACGCCGAGGGCCGGGTCAATGTCTCGCTTTTGTTAGGGAAGAGCAAGGTCGCCCCCATCAGGACTAGGCTGACTATTCCCAAGCTTGAGTTGAGTGGAGCTCACCTTCTCTCTAAATTGTTGCATCACGTTGCCAGTGAGCTGGCGGCCACGGTCGAGATACGAGACATCTTCGCCTGGTCGGATAGCCAGGTCGCGCTTGCATGGTTGCGCGCGGCCCCACATACCTTGGAGGTTTTTGTGGGAAATCGGGTTTCCCAAATCCAGAATATCGGAATTGATATAACATGGAGACATGTGCCGGGAGAGCTTAACCCAGCGGACTGTGCTTCCCGAGGTTGTACGGCACCAGAATTGGTGTCACACCCGCTCTGGTGGGGTCCAGAGTGGCTGATGGGATCAGAAACATCTTGGCCTGTCTGTCAGACAGATGTTACTTCTTTGAGTTTGACTGGGCTCCGTGTACATGCTGTAGTCGCTGAGACGACGTCGGAGCCGGATTGGCTACTTGCTCGGTATAGTAGCTTGGATAAGCTTCTGGGTGTTACCAGTTGGATTAAGCGTTTCATACATAATTGTAGAAACCCACAGGCAAAGCGGTTGGAGCCGATTGCAGGTGCAGAAGAGCGCCGGAGCGCATTGTTGCATTGGGTCCGTGTCGTGCAGACCGGACGGTTTGAGTCAGAGCTTCGTATTTTGCGCGACGGACGCGCTAAGTTGAAGGGCGCGGTCGCTCGTTTGAACCCGTACATCGACTCGGATGGGCTTCTTCGGGTTGGAGGCAGGCTCCGGAAGGCGGATCTTCCATATGAGACTCGCCATCCTCTGTTGTTGCCCAAGGGCGGACCCTTGGTGCAGCTTTTGGTGTCTGATCGACACATTCGTAACGCCCATGCTGGGTGCAATGCTTTGTTGGCTATTTTGCAACGCGAATTTTGGATTTTGTCTGCCCGAAGAGCAATCCGTAGTGTCCTGTTTCGATGTATTGCATGTTATAGGTTGAAGGCATCCACGATGCAACCACAGATGGGTGATTTGCCCGCTGATCGAATCCGACCTTCGAGACCGTTTGACGGCGTTGGAACCGATTTTGCCGGTCCCTTTTCGATCAAGGCTTCTCCCTTTCGTAATGCCCGTATTGTGAAGGGCTATTTGTGTGTATTTGTTTGTTTGGCCACCAAGGCTGTCCATTTGGAGGTGGTATCAGCTCTGACTACGGAGGCCTTCGTCGCCGCGTTGGATCGCTTTGTTTCGCGTCGAGGTCTACCTTCCCTTATTAGGTCTGATAATGGCACAAACTATAAGGGAACTGTAAATTATCTTAAGGATGTTTCTGTGTTTATTGATAAAAATTGTACTAGTTTAAGTCAAATTGCTGCCCAAAGGGGAATAACCTGGAAGTTTAGTCCCCCAAGTTGCCCCCATTGGGGAGGGATTTTTGAAGCGGCTGTGAAATCCGCAAAGACCCACCTCCGCCGCATTATCGGAGAAACGGCTCTAACTTTTGAAGAGCTGGCCACAGTGTTTTGTAAAGTTGAGGCGGTCCTCAACTCTCGTCCTCTCTGTCCGCTATCTCCAGATCCAAATGACTTGGAAGCTCTCACCCCTGGTCATTTTTTGGTGGGAGGGCCTTTGAATGCCCTGCCCGAATACCCGTGGAAGGACGAACGCGTATATCGGTTGTCGCGTTTTCAAATGTTGCAGCAAATGAGCCAGGACTTTTGGCGTCGCTGGTCGCTTGAATATTTGCATTTGCTGCAGCAAAGAGTGAAGTGGACAGACAGGACTGAGCCTCCCAGGGAGGGTGATTTAGTATTGTTAAAAGAGGCAAATTTGCCCTCATTGCTTTGGCGACGAGCTCGCATATTACGTTTGATTCTTGGCGGAGATGGCACTCCGCGTGTGGCTGAGGTGTTGGTCGACGGTTCGATTTTAAGGAGAGGTGTGACCTCTCTCGCCCGCCTTCCCGTAGAGTAAGCTAGCGGTCTGCTTCTCAGACCGGGACGGGGGGATGTTTGTAATATAATGGCTTGAAAACAAAACGCGGGCGTTTCGCATTGCTGCCGCTAGGCGGCCGCGGGGTTCTCACACTGCTAGCGTGGAATGCATCGCGTGTAGTCCGCCATTGCATTGCCCTATGCGATATCGGTTTGATTTTTAATACGCGAGAGGTTCCGCGTTCTTTGATTGCTAATTAGCTTGAGTTGTGTTTGTGAATTTCCTGTTTGTTAAATAACTATTGAACTTTGTGTTTGTGTACCCGTCATGGTGACTTTTTCTTGTGAGAGGTGAAACGTGGCTGGCGGTTCACATCTGGCTGTTCCCGAGTGAAACTACGGGAAGAAATCTATTTATTTGTCCTGGGGAATTGAGATCTCAAGGGTTAGGTAGGGTGATTAGGAATTCCCCCTTCCCGAAGATACTCAAGTTTGGATCCGAAGAGAAAGAAGATTTAGCTTGGTAAGTGTTTTTTAAGTGTAATTAATTTATAGGTTAGGTTATCATATAGGGCCCTGTAGCTCCCTTCATAAGCTACGGTGGTAGCAGACTGCGTTAAGTTATTTAGGTTTTAGTCGGGCAATCGTGGTGCCGCGTGGAGATTTCTTCCCGGTACTTATTTTTTACCGGTGGTTTTTTCCCGGTGAAGTTCCGGTACAGAATTCTTCCCGCCGCTTCGTTTGTCCGGATTCGCTCTGCGCACATTTTCTGGTAGCAGAGCGTAGTTGCTCTGCACACATTATTTCGTTTGTTAGAGCATTATAAGGATTATAATCCTAATCTATACCACAGAATTAATATAAGTACTACGTATCTATACATATAATAAAACAGTAAAAATATTTTGTTTGTACATTTAGTATTTTTGACTGAAATGGATAGAGAGACACTTAAAAAGAATAATAGAAAGCAAAAAACATTTTTTGGAATTTCTTGTCTGTCTGTCTGTATGTATGTACGCGTTTCACGCAAAAACTACTGGACGGATTTGAATGAAACTTTTTTTGTTGTATAGCTATTAAGCCTGGGCAACATATAGGCTATAATTGATTTTGAAAACTGGAACACCTGATGAAGAACCTTAACAGAGCAGCTAAACTATAAGAAATATGGAAATGGTGTCTTAACAAAAGTCGTTCAACCTGATGAGCATTTTCTGATGACGTATAAAAATTGAAGATCTGGAACATCTGATGAAGAACTGCAAGAGACCAGCTACACTATAACATATATGGAAATGGCGCCTTATTAAAAGTCGTTCAACCTGATGAGCATTTTCTGCTGACGTATAAAAATTGAAAATCTGGAACATCTGATGAAAAGCTCCAAGAGAGATTTTTCATCTAAGCGAAACTCACGCGGGCGACAGCTAGTCCTAACTAATATTATGAATGCGAAAGTGAGTTTGTTGATGAAGTATCACACACGCATACACACACATAGTTAAGTAGTTAAGTAAGAAGTACCTACTGAGTGAGAAGGACATAGTACCTTTCATCCCGGGAAAACGAAATGTTCGCGTGGGAAATTCACGCAGGCGAAACCGCGGAAAAAGCTGGTAGCGTTATATAATTAAAATTGTCGTGAAATTCTATTAAACAGCGAAGTTTGTGAGTTGTTACTCAATTCCCGGTATTTTTTGTACCTGTGTGGAATTTCATCAAAATCCGTCCAGTCGATTTTTTGAGTACGAACATATTCACATTCAAACTTTAGCTTTTATAAACCTAGACCTTCACAGACATTTTTTTCTGTACATCTAATCCTAATTCCTACTACTTAATCCTACTATCCTACTTCCTACTAATATTATAAATGCGAAAGTTTGGATGTGAGTCTGTGAGGATGTTTGTTACTCAATCACGCAAAACCTACTGGACGGATTTGGATGGAATTTGGTATACGGATAGAAAAATACTGGGAATAGCACATAGGAAATTCCCACGGGAGTGAAGCCCCGGGACGCGGCTAGTATTGAAATAAAGAATTAGTGCTGATTCCTTCAAGCGACCTGGTGGTGGACAGCGGAGGGCTGACCCGCAAGCCGCCGAGCAGCAGCTCCACCGGCTCGTCCACGCCGCGCGTCACGGACGACACGCTTGCGCACGCGCACAACAAGCGGTTTTCGCACGACTCCGGCGTCTCCGACGGCAGCTACGTCAAGAGGCGCTCGAGGCCGCATCGGTGAGAATCGAAAATTCTTTATACATTATAGTTAGGTATTATTAACGGGTTCTGTAAAACCTACGGAGACTCAGAGCGGACAACTGGTGAGAGCTGGTGCAAGACCGCATAAAATGGCGTCTTATCGTGTCCAAGATCCACTTTCGGTCGCTGCGCTGCAGTAGTTGTAATATTATTAAAGGGTCACTCACGTACTGGAGGTCGGATGTTGCCGACCATAGTTTCGGACCCATCGGGAGTCCATTTTCAAAACGAGTGTTGGACCGCTTGCGGTCCCACGCTCTTGCGCACTGATGACTTCCCACGTTTTCTTCATCCGACAAACCATGTTTGTATTGTACTTTTCTTATCCGAGTGTGTTATCGATAACACTGGTGTCAGATTTTTCTCGACTGAAGGCATTTGACAAGACTGGTACTACCGCCATCAAGCGGCAGTTGTCATATACATACTAGTTAACTAAACAGTATCATCCACAGTAATAAATCAATAAATAATCGTGACTTATGCAAAAATTGACACGGGCGATCCCTTATCAACGCCCTCGCGTCACCGTTCTACCTTGATACTGTGGTATTATCGCAACATTTTGATTTCCTTGTCCGTCCCGACTGTAACATTCCAGGCGATACAGCATAGCCGAGAGCGCTGGCATCAAAGCCAAGCGCGAGCCGGTCGCTCGGCCGAGCGGCTCGACCGCCTCCATCCGAGCGTTCCGCGCGACGTGCGAGCGCACGCTGCGCGACCAGCAACACCAGTTGGCCAGGTGACTACTTTCAGCTACAACACACCCTGGACACTCCATGCAACACTCGCAAATTTACTACTCCATAGGCAATCGACGAAGAAAGAAACATCCGGCTCGAAGGACCAAATGTAAAATAAAATAAATAAAAATTGTTTTAATTCACAGCTTAGCTAAATTATTATAGGTACAAAATTCAATACAAAAATACTTTATTTGCACACAAATGATTAATAAGTGTTACATCTTGGTTGTTGAAACACCTACCTCCTTTTAAGCAAATATATGCCTGCGCCAGGAGGCTCTGAAAGTGTGGTTGGTAAAATCACAAATGACAATGTGAATATGACGCCAGGGTGGCGCTGCTGTGCGAGCGGCTCGGCGAGCGGCGCGAGCGCTCGCAGACGGAGCCGACCACCAAGTCGGAGTCCAGCGACCTGTCCTCCTCCAGCCGCAGCACGCGCGACCCGCGGCGCAAGGACAAGAACAGGGTGAGTGTGACGTCACGGGGCGCTGCTGGCCGAGCAGCTCGGCGAGCGGCGCGAGCGAGAGTAGACAGACTATCGGCACAGAATTAATATAAGTACTACGTACAGAAAGGAAACTCCCTGCCCCTCCCGCAATATGGCACCCCCCCGCACCTCCCGCACTTCTCCCCCGTTCTTGTGTGGTTGTGGGACGTTCGGCTATGAAAACGCACACATTGACGTGTTACTGACATACAGTTTCATTTGTAGTAGTAGTAGGTATATTTGACACACCGTTTCTATGAAGCGCCCGCCCTGTGCTATCGATGAAAGAGTTTTTGAAATCTATTCAGAAGTTCCGAAGTGTACCCCTAAAAACAAACTCACAAACTTTCAACACTTGGTAGAGGGGAATGCCTGTAAGTGGCCTCTCCCGTTGTAATAATAGTCAAAGATTTGGGACAACATGTAGTCCATATTCATTTATTATCCCTCTCTCTCACTCTCCAGGCCCAAGAATGCAAGACGTACAAGATAATAATGTCGAAGCTGGACGAACTGAACCGCATGTTCCAGCTCCGCCGCCCCCCCGCGCGGCGCCGCGCCCCCGCCGCCCCCTCCGGCTCCGGCTCCGTGTCCGTGTCCGACAAGCTGGTGGCCACCGATGACCCCCGCAGCCCCCCACCCGTGGCCCCCCGGCAGGTAGGTACGTAGTTAGTATCAGTTACACAGATGTACAGTGCAAACCTAATTTGCATGACGCGAAGTGTTTATTCATTCGCTTTAAATGTAGTCTATAGGATGGAATATACATATAGTACTTACAATCTTTCATACATATACATGCACATTAACACAGTTATTACAATTGCCTATTAAATTATATATCATAATCCATATATGAAGTATAAGTAATTCAAATAAGATCATACACTATAACAGCTCTAATCCTTTTTGACCGAGCGAGCGAAGCGAGCGAGGGTTATAATTAAAGTTGGGGCGAAAACACATTGTTTGTATGTTTGTTTATTCCGCGATAACTCTCGAACCGTTGAATTATGCATAATGCTAATTGTTTTGCAACACACAAGCTAGTAACAAGACGAGTGGAGACCGAGACTCGGCAGCTGGTCGAGCAGGCGGTGGGCGCGCCGAGCGAGCGTTCCGAGCGAGCCGAGCGAGCGGAGCGCACCGAGCGCCTCGCTCGGCTCGCCAACCTGCAAGCCGTCAAGAACGCGTACACGCTAGACATCGCGCCTCAGGAGACCGTCTGCAAGATATACCCCAATATTGCTACTGAAAGGTATTTAGTTATTAACCCCCGATCATATATGAGGGGTATTAGTTTGACATAATGTATTTCTATGGAATTGTAGCTCCTAAACGGATGATGAGTCAAGGATGAGTTTTATTTCAGACGCGATGGCTCTCAGCTATGATTCTAAAAATCTGTTCGAATCTTAAAGTATTTATCCAACAGGAGAGGCTACTTACAGGGGGCGTCCCCCTCTGTCATAATGATCATGCTCATGTTTGTAATTGTAGTGTAGGTATAACTTTAGGTATAAACAAATAAGTTTCATATTACGATATCATGTAACTGGGTGTCAAATTAAATATCAAAATATAGACGGCATCCTTTGTAATAAGAGCTTCGGCACTCCCTTTGTAACCCGATACCTATAGGTACCTATCTGTGTAACACGTGTAACCATTAGTATATAAGAGATGTTTAAACTATTAAAAAAAGTCAGTATTTAACCAACATTCGTGCTTTTATTTACGCTCCCCCGCGCCCTCTATCACATGGCGACCCTGCCATCGCGACGCGTTATTTAGGCGCCGGCTATCGTAATTGATATGGCCTAGGCGCCACTCGCGGAAGCATTGAGATAAACGACACCAGGTATCTCGGTCCATATGGGGAATCAAAACAGTGCCGCGCCGGTCTCGGCGAGTCAAACTGATATCTTAACTCAGATCGGGAAGACTAATACAATTGAGAAGCACAGCTCTACTATAGCTCACGGACTATTACAAATCGATTATTATCTCTACATTTTAATCGTAATTGGGATAATATTAGTTAGCCTGTGGGTCTTGCGATACACCACCAAGTGTTTTAATAAGAAGATCGATCGGAGAACCCGAGGAGAGATTTTTAAACAGAGAGTAGAGTCGGCATCATCAGCATAATGGAAGATTATGTAAAACAAATAAATGCGCAGGTACAACTATTCTGTTATGCGCTTGAAGTTAAACACGAAGGAACTCAGCTTGCTCGGATCGAGGGAAGATTGGCCGTGAAAGTCTACATCGAGGGAAGAACAGGGCACCCTATATTGTGTCCAAAGAAAATTACGGGAACAACGTTGAGCAAAGTGGCCAGTGCCTTGGACACGGAATTTAGCGACGGAACGAAGGCGTGTGCGGAAATAAAATTAATTTACTCTAGCAATAATATTTTTATATGGGAACTAAAATATGAAAGGGACGTAATATACGAAAAGTGGTGAAGTGAAGTGAATAATTGTGTTAATCAGTGAACTTATGCGAGAACCGATAGACGATATAACTGTAAGTACTTAAGTATGCTTAGTATATAATATGTTACAGTGCTATAATATTTTCTCAATGTATCCATTTGTATTACTTTAACTTTAATATAGATTAAATATAAAAAAAAAAAAAAAAAAAAAATATATTAGGAATATATTATATATTAAATATAATTATAAACTAGCAAATGACAGATATAATTACAGCTTTGTATCAAAAATTAAAAGAGATAAAAACGTATTTAATTAAGATACGCCCTAGTAGAAGAAAAGGAGATATTTTAATTAAAAAATGGGCAGAAGCAAAATCTATACGCGAAGATTTTTCAGTAACAATTAAAAGTTTAAGTGACGAAATAAAAACAGGAGTCATATCAGATGACAAAGTGGCAGAAATCAATAAATTAATTAATAAGTTTAAAGTATTGTTTGAAGAAGTAGAGTTATTTTGCAAAGAGGGAGAAAAAGTTATATCAGATATGGATACATTCAATTTTAAAACAGCCTTAGGCTTGTTGCCAGCAGCAACTGATGACGAAAATATACTACAACAGTTAATAGACAATATAGAGTACTATGGTAGTACATTGACAAAACCAGAGTGTAAAAAGAATTTGATTGAATTTGTATTAAAAAGTAGATTAAATAAAACAGCTAAATTAAAGTTAAATGAAAGTTATGATACAATCAGTGATTTGTTAAAAGATATGAGAGCTAGATTGCTACCGCAACAATCTGCAGCGGCAATACAGACAAAAATGCAACGATTACGCCAAAATGGTACATCTATTTCAGATTTTGGTCAGGAGTTATCAAAATTATTTACAGACCTTACGATTGCTCAAGCCAACGGTAATGCCAGCAGTTATAAGGTTTTAAAACCATTAAATGAAAAGATGGCTATTAAAAGATTTGCAGATGGCTTGAACAACCGAAGGATAAGTACTATTATAAGCGCAAAGGAATTTACCTCACTAAAGGATGCAGTACAGGTAGCATTGGATGAGGAAACAACAACATCAACAGAAGTAATTGGTACGTACAAATCCTTTAATTACAAACGAGGCAATAATAATAATACAAGAGGATTCACACATCATCAACGAGGGAGTTATAGAGGAAACACGGGGAAACCATACAGGTATGGCTATAATTATTACAATAATAATAACTACAGAGGGCATCAATCTAATTACCAACGAGGTAATATGAGAGGAAGAAATTTTTACAGGGGTTCCTTTAATCACGGACGCCCAGGACAATATTATAATAATCATAACAACAGGGGTAGATTTGGAAATAATAAACGAATAATTAATGTCGTGACTCAAGATTCTCAAAACGAAAATCAAAAAGATACAAATACTCTGTTTTTCGAGACTAAAAAACATGTGCTAACATACGGAAATTCAATAACAATTCGATTAAAACTAAATAACAACGATCAGCCTTGGTTAATAGATACGGGTGCAACAATTTCGGCAGTTAAATATAATTATATTGTAGGAAAAAATATAGACATAAAACATGATTCAATGACTATTAAAGGTATTGGTGGAAGCATTCAGACTATAGGATACGTAAATCTAATATTACAAGCCGGGAATGAGACCTTTAATCATAAAATGTATGTATTCAATTCATTACCATGTAATGCGATTGGTATATTAGGAGACGATTTCTTGAATAAATATAAAGCATTAATAAATTATAACGATAAAACAATAACACTAGCTACGAACAATAATATAGTATCTTTAAATTATGAAGACAGATCCTGTTACATTCTAACGCCACGAACTGAAACTATTTTTTATATTGAAACTGATCAAACAGATGACTGCGTGATTTGTAATAAAGAAATAATGGAAGGAGTTTTTATCGCCAGTACTATTGTTAGGCCAAGTAATGGAAAAATACCTATTCAAATCTTAAACACTACAGACAAAGAAATAAAATTAAAAGAAATAATTCCTGTTATATGTAACCTTAATGATTACGAGTATTGTAATTTTGGAAGTAACAAAGTCGATGCTGATAGGGTAAAAGAATTATTTTCCAACTTAGAATTAAAACATTTAAATTCAGAAGAACAAAAAGAAATAGAAAAAATATGCGCAAAATATGCAGATATCTTTCAATTACCAAATGATAAATTAACAGTGACAAACTTATATAAACAAACTATATATTTGAAACCAAATTCAGATCCTGTTTTTGTAAAAAATTACAGATTACCACATTCACAAAAGAAAGAGATAGATAAGCAGATAAATAAAATGCTCGCGGATGGTATAATAGAACCAACACAAAGTGAATGGTCTAGCCCAGTTCTACTGGTACCAAAGAAAAGTGATGCAACAGGAATTAAAAAATGGCGATTAGTTATTGATTATAGGAAACTAAATGATAGGATACAAGATGATAAATTTCCTCTACCTAACATAACAGAAATATTAGACTCGTTGTCAGGATCTATTTATTTTAGTCATCTTGATTTATTTTCAGGATATTATCAACAAGAGTTAGAGACAGAATCCAGAAAATATACTGCATTCTGCTCAGGTCAATACCAAATGACACGATTGCCCATGGGACTTAAAACTAGTCCAAATTCATTTAGTAGAATGATAACTTTGGCTATGTCAGGATTAACATATGAAAAATGTTTTGTTTATTTAGACGACATTGTAGTTTTTGGGCGAAATTTAGAAATGCATAATAAAAACTTAATACAAATTTTTGAAAGATTAAGGAAAGTAAATCTTAAATTAAATCCAATAAAGTGCGAATTTTTAAAAAAGGAATTACTTTATTTAGGACATGTAGTTTCAGCCGATGGAATTTCACCAGATCCAGATAAAATTAAAACTATAACAAATTACCCAGTACCAAGTAACGAAAAACAAGTAAAAAGTTTTGTTGCCTTAGCAAATTACTATCGAAAATTTATTCCAAACTTTGCAAGCAAAGCACACTATTTAAATAAATTGAGTAAAAAAGGGGTTAAATTTGAGTGGGATGAAAATTGTCAAAAGTCATTCGAAATACTAAAGAAAGCAATAAGTAGTCCACCATTACTACAGTACCCAGACTTTTCACCAAATAATGATTTTATTTTGAGTACGGATGCTTCAGGATATGGGATAGGTGCAGTGTTGTCAAATAATGATGAACGTCCGGTAGCTTATGCGAGCAGAAGTTTAAATAAAGCCGAGAGTAATTACGCAACAATCGAAAAAGAACTTCTTGCCATCGTTTGGGCAACTAAATATTTTAGACCATATTTATATGGACGTCATTTTATAATTAAAACAGACCACAAACCATTAATTTATTTATTCAACATGAAAGATCCATCTAGTAGACTAACAAAATTTAGATTAGCACTAGAGGAATATAATTTCACAGTCGAATATGTGAAAGGAAAGGAAAATACAGTAGCAGATGTATTATCTAGAATTAAAATTACTTCAAAGGAATTAACGGAAATGAATGAATGTTTATATGTAATGACGCGGAAAATGACAAAACAAATGAATAAAGTCGATTCTAATGATGTAGTACCTATAAACGATCGGCCTGATCAACCGAAAGTTGTAGGAGTAAATACTAAATCTACAGAATGCGTAGAAATGACATTTATAACAAAGTTCGAACTAAATAAATTACGGAAAATGAGTAATAAAGACATAAAAGAGTCTAAAACATTTATATACGATAAAAATATAAATACATTATACATTAAACCATATTCCCCAGTACAAATGACACGACGTGCCTTTGTAAAGGAACTTGGTGTGAAATGTAAAGAATGGAAAATAAAAAAAATAATAATAATAAAGAATGAAAGTATTAATATATTTATAGAAAAATTAGCGCATGAAATTAAAAATACTAAGGATTGGACCGGTCCGTGTTTATGTATATTAAATGATGTATTAAAGATAACAAATAATGATGAAAAAGAGTAATATTAAATGATTTTCATATACTACCAACAAGTGGTCATGCAGGCATAAGGAAAATGTATAATAATATAAAAAGACGATATTTTTGGATAGGATTAGAGAATGATATAAAAAATTTTGTTAGGAAGTGCACAAAATGTCAAAAAGAAAAACATTCAAACGTCATAAAGGAACCAATGTCAATAACCACTACAGCTGAATCAGCATTTCAAAAAATTTTTTTGGACATTGTAGGACCAATTGAAAGAGATGAAGAAAATTTTACTTATATTTTAACCTTACAGTGTGAATTAACAAAATATGTAGAAGCTTACCCGCTAAGAACTAAAAGCTCTAGGGAAGTGGCAGAGACATTTGTCAACAATTTTATTCTTCGATACGGAGTTCCTGAAATTATAGCTACTGACAGAGGATCCGAGTTTATCTCCTCAACATTTCAAGAGGTATGTAAATTATTGCAAATTAAAAAACTCACATCAACTGCATATCATCACCAAAGTATAGGAGCATTGGAAAATTCTCATAAAAGTCTTGGAGCATATCTAAGAATACAGACGGACAATAACTCACAAAGTTGGAGTAAGTGGTTACCATATTGGTGTTTTGCTTTCAACACATCAGTACATACAGAAACTAAATTCACGCCATTTGAGCTAGTATTTGGAAAACAGTGCAGCTTGCCTAGCAATTTATCTTCTCATATCGATCCATTGTATAATTATTGTGATTATCCATTAGAATTAAGATATAGAATCCAAACTTCACAAAAAGAAGCGAGGGACAATTTATTAAAATGTAAACAACTCAGAAAAATTAAATATGATAACAATATTAATGAAATAACATATAAGCCTAATGATAAGTTATTGATAAAAAATGAGAATAGGAGTAAATTGACCAGCATATTTTCTGGTCCATATGTTGTTTTAAGAGATTTAAGCCCGAATGTAGAAATTATAGACAATGGTAAAATTAAACTTATTCATAAAAATAGAACAAAATTGTATAATGAATAAAAGAAAAAAAAAAAAAAAAAAAAAAAAAAAATGTTCTTTTTCCTAATGGAAGGAGATGTAGTGTAGGTATAACTTTAGGTATAAACAAATAAGTTTCATATTACGATATCATGTAACTGGGTGTCAAATTAAATATCAAAATATAGACGGCATCCTTTGTAATAAGAGCTTCGGCACTCCCTTTGTAACCCGATACCTATAGGTACCTATCTGTGTAACACGTGTAACCATTAGTATATAAGAGATGTTTAAACTATTAAAAAAAGTCAGTATTTAACCAACATTCGTGCTTTTATTTACGCTCCCCCGCGCCCTCTATCACAGTAATTATGTGATCTTTTGCGCTTGTATAAATTATGTTGTCTAACAATGCGTATTGCGTTCACGCCATTGGTTGATGATGACGACCTCCGTGGCCCAACGGTCATCACGCCGGCCTGCCACACCGGAGGTCCCGGGTTCGATCCCCGGTCGGGTCTAGATGGAAAATGATCTTTTCCAGATTAACCCGGGTCTTGGGTGTTTTTGATGTATTTGTTATAAAATATGTATCGTTGAGTTAGTATCCCATAACACAAGTCCCGAACATACTTTGGGGCTAGCTCAATCTGTGTGATTTGTCCGTATCCTACTTCGATCAAGTACCTACTAATATTATAAATGCGAAAGTGAGTTTGTGAGGATATTTGTTACTCAATCACGCAAAATCTACTGGACGGATTTCGATGAAAGGGCATGTTGCATAGCAGGCTATATCATGAGCAGTTCCCCAAAAATCAGAAATAATATCAAAAACCGATTAAGACCATCCTATATTTGTTTTTTCGTGATCTTGTTATAGTACAAAAATACATTTAATATCGTATAATGGCGATACTGACATGGCGCCCGTACGTATGTTAAGAAATTATGATACAGAAAACCAGATACAATGCTCGATAATTTCATTATATTTTAGAAAATTAATTAAAGTTAATGTTCCAAACACATGTTACATGCAATATCACAAAAACATATGTGTATTTCTCATAAATAGATGAATCACTACATCACTACATAGTATAAAACAAAGTCGCTTTCTCTGTCCCTATGTCCCTTTGTATGCTTAAATCTTTGAAACTACGCAACGGATTTTGATGCGGTTTTTTTTAATAGATAGAGTGATTCAAGAGGAATCACTACATAGTATAAAACAAAGTCGCTTTCTCTGTCCCTTCCCTATGTCCCTTTGTATGCTTAAATCTTTGAAACTACGCAACGGATTTTGATGCGGTTTTTTTTAATAGATAGAGTGATTCAAGAGGAAGGTTTATATCCCGTGCGAAGCCGGGGCGGGTCGCTAGTGATAAATAAAATAAACAATTCTTTTCCGCGAGCACGTATTGCAGTAAGTACATTTTTGAACGTACCGGAAATCGGAACTGTCAAATGAAGCGCGTCAACGTCAAATCATAATGGGTGTCGTGTCGGCCATTTTGGCGGAACTCGCCTAACCTTCATTACGATTTTATCGGAATTACTTTTATGGCATTGATACTGACCCAAAAATGAAAAGTTCAGATAGGTGCTCATGATATAGCCGGCTCCCCATACATTTGTGCAACAACCCCTTTGGTATACGGGTAGAAAAATACCGGGAATAGCACATAGGGTACTTTTTATCCCAACATTCCCATGGGAGCGAAGCCCCGGGGCGCAGCTAGTATGTCAATATAATTGATGAGCTGGTCTCCAGCGTGGTGAAGCGCGGCTCCAGCGACGAGGGCTCGCGCACGACGCTCGGCGACCCAAGGGGCTTCGACCTCGACGACCCCATACAGGTATGACACCACTTCTTCCTTATCAATACATATAAAAAAACAGTCTGTACATGAAAAGATTTTTAAGAAAAAAAACTATGAGGTGTCTTCATGGGCCCAATCTACTCTGTGGCCCAATAGAAGCCAAAACCACATTTTGTAGAATTTTTGTCTGTATGTTTGTTTGTACCCGCATCACGCAAAAACTACTGGACCAAATTTTATGCGGTTTTCACTGTTGTATTATAGGAGGTCTAACTTAAAATCTGGAGTAGGTTTCATGTCGATACACCGCTTAAAAATTGAGATACGCGCGGACGAAGTCGCGGGCACAGGCTTGTCATTACTATTAAGTAGTGTTAGTATTAACACACTTGATAAGAAAGAAGACCACTTCTTCCTTACCATTACTGTCCCCTCAGTATACAGAACACCGTTTTTTCTGTATTCTGAGCATTATTCAGTGGTGGTCGAGACAGGGACAGCGACCAAACCAAACCACCAACCCGCTGCTGGTCAGATGACATTGTTTGGGCAGCGGGAAAGTGATGGGTGAGACTGGCACAGGATTGTAAGAAGTGCCGCGAAAAAGGGAGACTTGTACCCAGCAGTAGTGGGCTGATGTGGGCTGGATATGATGATGATGATGTGCATCGCTCATTGTGTGTATCTACCACAGATCTACTGTAGCTTGTGTAAACTGTATTTTCCTACCACGCTAAGGACTGTCAATAATAGCATGATTGAGAAGGGTCGAATAATATGAAAAGCAATAGAACCAAATGATGAGAACTGGATTAAGTACTAAGAAGGAAGAGTGACTTCCAACGGCCCCGGCGGGACGGCCCCGGTGACGGGGCCGTTGGAAAAAAAAATTCCAACGGCCCCGGCGGGCCCGGATTTTGCGTTGACGGGGCCGTTGGAAAAATTTTTTTTCAACGGCCCCGACGTATTTTTTAAATGGGACGGATAGCATAAAAAAATTATAGCATACGCTCCGGTAGTGTTTAAAGGGAGGGAAATTGTGTATTATTTTGTAGACCTTTAATATGAAATGAAATTTAAAAAAGAGTTTGTATGTAACAATCAGTTAATAATACTTTAATTAGTTATAAATACTGTTTACGGAGTAAAAATACAACAGAGACAGTAAGATTTTAGTAGTTGACAGTTTGTTATCTTAATACTTGTACTATTAAGTATTCTGTGTCATAATATAAAACAAACATCATGTATTCTATTTTCTTATACAGGGTGTTTTTTTTAAATCATTGGCATCCTTTCTACTGGGGAAAGTACTCATGAACATGAGCAACTTTTTATATGGGACCGACTCAATCCGATGGAAAAAAAAATCTGCTGTTCCATACTATTTTCCAATACCTACTCACCCGAAATGTATGGAACAGCTGATTTTTTTTTCCATCGGATTGAGTCGGTCCCATACAAAAAGTTGCTCATGCTCTGCTTTTTTAAATTTCATTTAATATTTAAAGTCTATAAAAAAAATATACAATTTCCCCCCCTTTAAACACTACCGGAGCGTATGCTATAATTTTTTTATGCTATCCGTCCCATTTAAAAAACACGCCGGGGCCGTTGGTAAAATATTTTTTCCAACGGCCCCGTCAAGGCAAAATCCGGGTCCGCCGGGGCCGTTGGAAATTGTTGGAAGTCACTCAGAAGGAAAGGGGAGGGACATAATACTTATAGTAGAACTTACTCTTACTGTTGTCTATTTTATTAAATTCCTTTGGTTCTTATTGACTGATTGGGAATAGCGTAAGGGGACAACGGGAATTACCTAATGTTGTATGAAATTCAATGGGGACACAGCTATGATACCGTTTTAACTACTCATGTGGCTATGAGCTACCTATGGGTGTTGAGTGTGTTTTATTTTCATTGATTGTTCTCCCTGGTTCCTTGTGGCTAAGAGAGATTTCTCACTCCCCAGCTGTACGCGCAAGCGAAGCGCCTCCAAGCGCTGCACATGACGTCACGGCGCGCGCGCAGCTCCGCGCCCACCGACACCTCGCACGGGCGGGGGGCGGGGGCGGGGGCGGCGGGGGCGGGGGGCAAGCCGGCGGGCGGCAAGGGCGGGGGCGGCGGGGGAGGGGGCGTGACGCTGTGCGCGCTGTGCCGCGAGTACTGGCGCGCAGTGCGCGGGTTCCTGCTCGCGCAGTTCTCCTATCCCAGAGAGGAGATGCCCTACGCTTGTTCGTGATGATAATAAATGCGCTGTTTTGTGGATACTCTTGTTTTATTGCACGACTGGCCTGACGGGGCTTCGCTCCTGTGGAAAGAAAGAAAAATCATTTCGGCATAAAAGTACCATATGTGCTTTTCCCGGTACCCGTGTACCAAATTTCATCGAAATCTGTGTAGTAAATTTTGCGTGATTCAGTAACAAAAATCCAAATTTTCGCGTTTATGTGACAGTTTTATGGAAGTAATAGGGTCAAGTGCGGTAAATATAAACCTATTTTATACATACCTATTAGAAGAGTCAGACTATGAGGTGAGGAGGCCAAATTCCTCGCATTAAACAATTTGCACTAAAAAAAATCACAACGTGACAAGGCCTAGTTCTTCGTAGTCCTACTGTACTACATAGCCCGTAGAAAGGCGAAGAAAAATTAAGACTTGAAAGCTTTATTTCAAAGAAATTAGTAACGATCGAGGAGGAGGGGGAGGTCTTTGTCCAGAAGTGGACGTCTTTCGGCAGAGAGAGTAACGATCGAGGTTGTTGAGTTTGTAGTGTAGGCTAAGACATTAGATAAAAGTGTTTATTCTTAATATACATTCAGTATCATCTCAGTTCAGCATTGGTTTCATTTACACTCCAAATATCCCAACAACACATGGCGACCCTGCCAGTCGTTATTTGACGCGAGTGCATTCTTTGTACATATATGGACCGATGATACGCGCAGTGAGTAATTTAGTGCGAACTTTTTGAATGATTTAAAATGAATAACTATTGCTATTGGCTAACTCACAGGCAAGTTTCAGAAGAGGTTTTAAAAGCCGAATACGAAACCTCTTTTGACCTCAAAGAAGAACCCCTCAAGAAGTATCGCTGGCCGGAACATGTCAAATTAACGACGAAGAAATCCCAATCTGACGTGACAGCAAGTCAGAAACAGAACAAAAGAAATTTTCGGCATGAACTCGGCGAAATTATGTGTGAATATAATATTAACTAACAACATGTAGTGGGTGGACGCAGCTCTCCGCACGATACGAACAAATATGAATTACTCTCGGTCTGGTATCTGGTGGCTGATCTGTCTCCTCGTGCAGGTAACTCACTGAGTGATAGCAGTCTGTATAAGAAGTTAATTGGAAGTACCTAGTTACTTTGTTCTCCCTTTCAAGCTAACAAGAAGTTGAAAGTACCTATCTACTACGTTTGTGTTCTTTCAAGCTTCATAAAGTCCCAACGAACTAAAAAGTCCCCAATTGGATCAGTTTTTCACCTGCGCCTTGTTTGAACTAAGAAACAAATAAAGTTCAAAATGCCAGATCGAATATTAGAGTTGCAACGTACAAAAATATTACGTGTTTAGTCTCAACCACAGAATTAATATTAGTTGTCTCAACTTAAGGCAAATAAAGTCCATATTAAGGCAAATAAAATTATTCTATTCTAACTAAAAATAAAGTTTTTCAGTGAAGTAAGGTGTATCTTATCACTAAACATTTTTCACTGGGTTGATTCATTTGGGTAAAGAAACAATGTTGCTGTGTTTTCCAAGACACTTTCCAACTTATCCAGTTATAATTTTTACTGCCTCAAATTTTTATAGTGGCTTTAGCTAAATTTTTTTCATTATGAATATATGAATATAACTAGGCAACTGAGCAGGGTCAAAGCATGCCCTGGGTATGGTAATTAAAAAGTTAAACAGAAAATTGCAAGTTTGATAGGCATATCATGTTGTGTTGCCCGACAGGTCGTTGGTGCTTTTGGCTGCTGCAGAAAGAAACCTCGCTGTCGCCCGCCGCGCTGCCCGGGCGGCTGCAGACCCAAATACTGGTGAAGAAACCCACGCTTGGCGCTGCCGTATGCATGTACACGAGAGCGATAAGAATATAATATGGTAATGTTACACTTTTGCGTGTTTGCTATTACTTTTATTATAGGCGTATGAATTTCTTATTCCTCCGGGTGGTGTGTTGAATGCAAGGACGTTAGATTAAAACTTCCATAGTTGAATGATTCCTCAGGACTAATACTTCTTAGAACTGCCTCTTATATAGGCCATATTTTGTATAAAAAATTCCATCGCGTCTGGTCTACGTACGTCAGATTGAATACACCGTTAGTTTTTAACTAGCTGTCTTGCCAGGTTTCTCCATATACAGAAAAAATCTTTCAAATCGGTAGTTCTAAAGATTAGCGCGTTCAAACAAATTTACAGAAGATTGATCTATTTTGTAACCATTTACAGTTTAACACATTGTTTTGACAGTTTATAAATCTATCCATCAATGCGTGCTGTCATATCCATGGAGCTATGAAACAAACGAGGAGATTATAATCAATATCCTACTAATATTATAAATGCCAAAGTTTGGATGTGAGTTTGTGTGGATGTTTGTTACTTAATCACGCCAAATCTACTGGACGGATTTTTATGAAATTTGGTATGCGGGTAGAAAAATACCGGAAATAGCACATAGGGTACTTTTCAGTACCTATATAACATTATTCCATTACTGACTGAAAGACTGACAGACAAGACAACACAGGTTGTAGTGTTATGTACTTATTACAATAGGGGACCGGACAACTTTTTTTTTTGACGCTTCTTTGAAATATCTCACATTAACAGAATTATCCGTAAAAGAATCACATCCATAACCAAAGTATTTCCCAAGATATAGCAAAAAACAATTCACATTTTTAAGCGATGTTTGGGCGATACCAAAACGCCCCTAACTAATCGTGCATTCATATGACGTCACGCGTAGAAAATGGACTTTCCCTAAAAGTTTAAACTCTAATAAATCCGCTCAGGAGAATAAATTCGTGCTGAAAAGTCGCAAAATGTGTTTAATTATAGGTATGTATTCTATCATAAAATTACATATTTTTAACAATCCTCGTACCTTGGCCGGTCCCCTATTTGGCATGTTGGTTTCTAGGGAGTGTATGTATGGAAGCAGTAAGAGAGGATTTCGCGAAATTTCCACGGGCCCGTTCTTGTATAATATGTGATAATGAGTTCAGTTGGAATGTGTTGTCGTTCCAGTGGCATTGGTCAGACCTGCTGTGGGTGCTCTGGCTGGTGGTGTGGTGGGCGGCGGGCGCCGAGGGCTGCAAGAAGAAGACCATCTGCCGCCCGCCGCCGGGGGGCAAGCCCGGCTGCGGGGGGCGGGGCCACTAGTGAGTCACTATAACTATTACGAAGCAAATAGGATATTTACAAAGCAATAGGAGGGCGAGTCAACCCGCCGAGCGGTGAGTTGACCCGCCCTCCCCGCTGGCACCAAAAAATTCGCAACTGCGACGGTCTAGCAACCTGTCACTATACCTGAATCTCCATTCCATCAGAGCCCACTATTCAGCTAAGCGTGGCCTTCGTCAGGCCGTCTCACGACTCTTGGCTTTGTCTACCCCGTATGGGATAAAGACGTGATTCTATGTATATATGTAGGTAGTAATCTTTCTCTCACTCAATCTTCACGCACAGTCAGTTCTTTATAAAACTGCCTTCACAACCACTTTATCATGTCGAAAACTAATTAGGTACATAATTATATTGTACTAGCCGCGCCTCGGGGCTTCGCTCCCGTGGGAATTTACGGATAAAAAGTACCCTATAGGCTATTTCCGATTTTCCTAAACGTAGGTATACCAAATTTCATCGAAATCCGTCCAGTAGTTTTAGCGTGATTGAGTAACAAACTCACATCCAAACTTCACATTTTCATCCTAACTAATATATAAATGCGAAAGTGAGTTAGTTACCTGTTCACGCGTCATCTACTGAACCAATCTTCCTGAAATGTTGCATACACATAGTTAGAAGTACTGAGAAGGACATAGGGATACCTTTCATCCCGGGAAAAAGCGCTGTTCCCGTGGGAAATTCACGCGGGCGGAAGCTAGTTTTAAATAAATAAAATAATTTTCATTTAATTTCATTTCAATCGTTCCCTTTTCTTTATCGTGGTGTCAGATTGTTAAAAACCGTCGTGATTGAAGGACTAACACAGCATTTTCGTTCCAGACTCATCGCCACCCAGACAACAGTCACACGGACCAACCTTAGATGCATAACGGAGAGCTTGCCCGAGTCTACACTCACTCACTCAAAGGGAAAATGAACAAATAAAACATGGCATAGATTTTGTAGTTTTTTTTTATTTTTTTGTTAAAAAGTAGCGCTTACAGGACTAACGACATCAGTAGTTCCTGGAACAAAGAAAGAGGTGTTTTAGGATGTGATGCAGAGCCGGCTTTAGCACTACTAGCGCCCTGGGCGAGATTTCTATGGCGCCCCCTAAATACTATTCAAACCCATACGAAAAAAGGCAAAGCGTAAAAAATATATTATAAAATTTCGTGCCTCAGACGACTATGGAGCACATTGAGAGTTTTAAGTTTTTTTTTTATATATTTTATTTAAGATTTAACACAAGTTTTTAATTCTTAGCACTGGACTAACGAGAGCTATAAGGTGCAAAAAGTATTATTTGAGAAAGTCAAAAACGAAAAAAGTGCGAAATAGTGAAAATAAAAACAATTTTTTCCAACTTTTGTTTTTGTTCGATTCGAAAATATCGACCTGTAGCATAAACTTTTTGAAAAGAGTCAAAGTGTCAGAACTTCGATACGCGTGTGGTACAATTCCACAGGCGTAATGTCGAGGATATAAAGTAATTGAGCTTTGCCTAGAATGCTTTGGTATGTCTGTGTATTGTGTGTTCTCCTCTAAAGGTCGCATTTCACAACCGATTCCCGCGAAATTTTGAGAGCAGGTTCAACAAATATAAAAATCGATAGTCAAGGATGTTTATTAAATTATTTTTGAAAATGGCAGAGTTGGCACAAAGGGCCTAAGCGTAAGCGCTTTTGGATTTCTCTTACGACCAATATGTGCCAACTCAAAATAATCCTAACTAATATTATAAAATGCAAAAGTGAATTTGTTGGTTTGTTTGTTGCCTCTTCACGCTTTATCTGTTGTCGGTGAGGAGCGAGAAAAAGTAGAGGCGCCTTAAAGGGTCGTCCCAAAGAGGCGCCTCAAAGGGTCGTCATAAAGGGCCGCCGCAGGCGCCTCTTTATTTATTACACGCTAACTTTTGCCCGCGGCTTGCTCGCGTGCTTTTTCCCGGGATGATAAGTACCCTATGGGAGTTCTCAGTACTTCCAACTATGTGTATGCGAAAGATGGATGATTGGTTCAACTCACTGGACAACAGGGGACGCCTGTGGCGCCCCTCGCCGGACAACAAGGGGCGCCTGCGGCGCCCCTTGACGTCCGGCGCCCTGGGCCGTCGCCCAAACGCGCCCCCCCCTAAAGCCGCTACTGATGTGATGGAACACTAGTTGGGAACTGTGCAAGCACCAGATTATCGAATGAAACACACACGACTTTGGCAATTTAAATGGAATGGTTTGCCATTGCCTTCTCCATTTCACACACTAGCTGACAATCACCAACATGGCTTTTGTGCAGGTTTCCTCATATTGCTTTCCTTCACTGGTGGCTACTCTGACAAAATCTCATGTTAGGCGACCAAGTACTTTTAAAGACCTTAAACGTAAAGCCAAGAACAGAGAAGTATGGCGTATACTCCACCGACAAGAGCGCGGCTCTTAAGAAGAAGAAGGCGACCAAGACTTTCATGAATTTCTTTCGGCATTTCTTCTCAGCAGTGGTCGCTCCGAAATGCTAGTAGTTTGTAGCTTTGAGACAATATATTATGATAAGTTTTCGACGTGAAAAAGAGCTTTCTTTTTGAAGGCCAAGTTTTAATAAAAAAAATTGACTTTGACTTAAAGCGACCAAGAGTCAGATTGGTATAAAAATTAATGTCATCATCATCATCTCAAGTCAAAATGGCACAGATTAGAATTTTTTCGACCAGTATTTGGCCACTTCCACCGCCCTATCGAAAAAATTAATATAAAATTCATGTAGCATGGGCAGGATTCGAACCTGGGACTAGGCACAGAATTAATATAAGTACTACTTAGACTAGGTCTAGGACTAGGTAGGACTACTATCTTTTACAGCCTTCCGTGACCCACTGCTGGGTATAGGCCTCCTCTTCTCACAATTTGTTTATAAAACTTTTTAGTGGATTTGGAGCAAAACCTACAGAGATACTTTAAAACTACAGTATTTTAAGCATGAAAGATTCTTGCAACAAAAAAAAACTTATTTATGAGCTGTGCTCTGTGTCTTGTTATTGTTGTGGAGTAAACGTTTTTTTAATTAACCTACGTTGTCCCAGTGCTGGGCAAAGGTCTTATCCACTTGCTTCCAACCTGTCCATAGCAATGCTCGATCAATTCGGCTGGAAGATGTCAAGGTCGTTGCGCCATTTTTTTTTATAGAATAGTAGGCAAACGTGCATGCGGGTTGTCTGATGGTAAGCAATCACCGCAGTGACCTTCTTAGGGTCGTTGGTGTCTACCAACGACCCTAAGAAGGTCACTGATGCATTGCCATCTTTTCTGTGGCTCTTCTTTCCCACGTCGATTACCTTCAGGAACCCAGGGTGTGATGCGTCGTGCACATTTATCCCTTCTTTGTCCACCCCTTCTCCCATTTTATTTGGGTCAGGTCTCCTCGTACATCTGCGCCAGAGGTGTCTACTCCGGGTTGTCTGGGGGTCTAGCTTTGCCTTCTGAATCTCCTTCTCCATATTATTTAACCATGTGGCTGATGGTCTGCCCAAACCCTTAGGTTTTTCAGGGAAATTGAGGACCTGCTTTATGGGTTATTTTCATTGCGCCTCATAACATAACCATACCAGCGCATACGACCTTCTTTAAGTATTTGGTTTATTAGGGCTACTTTATAGGGATCCCCGTTACTCGTTACATATTCTGTCCATACGCGTCACTCCCCCGGCCCTCTCAATCTCGACATCATCCCGGCATCTCAACATCTTGCAGCAGGAGTATAAGTACTAATTGCATCTGAGATGCAATTACGATGAGATGATGTATGAAATTGAAAATCAATTAAGTGTAGGAAGCCATCAATATTTATTTTTGGATTTTTGAAATCCAAAAATAAATATTGATGGCTTCCTACACTTAATTGATTTTCAACTTCATCGAATATGGGTTAAATCAAATACCTTACTCGTATAGTGGGTATATGTGTTAGGTGACGCATGCCTAATGCGTTTCAATAGAAATCGGATATGCTGAGGATTTTCGATATGCAGGATTGAAATGCAATAGCTCAGTTGGAAGAGCAAGGTCGTATAAAGACCTGGTCGCGGGTTCAAGTCCTGCTCGCATGGAACTTTTTCACCATATCTAATTTCTATATGAAAGTACTTTAGTATAAGTAACACCTTAAAAACCTTACTTGATCAATATGCCATCCTTCTTGGTGAGCCTGACGATGCAGTCATCGGACTCCCCCATGCGCCGGATGGCCCCGCAGATGACGTAGATCTTGGCGGCGTCGGAGGCGCGGCCGGTCGCGGGGTCCACGTCCGCGATCACGAGCTGCACGGACGCGTGGTCCTTAGCGTGGATGAGGCGGTTGCTGGCCGAGCTGGAAATTAAATTATTATATTTATTGGTTGAAAGGAGGAAATCTATTTGAGAACCAAAGTCAAATTATTCACATCGAAAACTTATTAAACAAGGTGACTTCTAAATCATAGGCATCCTTTCTACTAGTGAAAGTAAATATTTTACAATACCTACTCGCCCAAAATGTATGGAACAGCTGATTTTTTTTTTCGGTCTGATTAAGGGCTCGTGCAGCGTGCCGGCGACTTCGCGCGACCTCGGTCGCACCGACTCGCGGCGACTTGATTGAACGTGTATAACTAAACGGCTGAGAGCAGCGTGCACGCGACTGGCGACCAGTGGTCGCGCGACTTGCAGCGACCAGTCGTCACAGTCGCTTGCGATTTTTTTTTTTTTTATAACATAGGGCGGCAAACGAGCAAGCGGGTCACCTGATGGTAAGCGATCACCGCTGCCCATGGACTACTGCAACACCAGGGGTATCACAGCGCAGTACTTAATTGATATCTATTTTATAATAATAATGGATGCAAAAGGTTTAATAGATGCAGTTCGTAGTCGCCCGGCGCTTTGGAACCAAAAACAATAGAAAATACCAAGATAGATATTTTGTTGCCAAATTATAATTGTATATACTATATGATATGCTTATTCACGAACACAAACATTATGCCGTATGTTCAGTTATAACACCAATAGTTAACTATTGTAAATTGCTATTGATCGGTCGCAAGTAATCGCTGGTCGCTAGTCGCCCGCACGCTGCACTGTTTTTAGTAGCTGAAAGTCGCCGCGAATCGGTGCGACCGAGGTCGCGCGAAGTCGCCGGCACGCTGCACGAGCCCTAAGTTGGTCCTATATAAAAAGTTGTTCACAATCATGAGTACTTTCACTAATAGAAAGGATGTTAATGATTTAAAAGTCACTGTATAATCATATTGTATTATAAACAAACTACTAGCATTTCAGAACAACCACTGCTGAGAAAAAATGCTAAAAGAAACTCATGAAACAGTCTTGGTCGCCTAACATGCTGGAGGGGCTTTTTTACTTATATTCTCATTTATATAGACTAGGGTGGAACTAAAGTGGTCGATGTAACTTTTAGTAGGTATCATCATCGTATCATAGACCACTTTAGTTCCAGGCTACTCTATTTTTTTACTAACAATAAGTACAGTCAAGCGTCAAAGTGTAGTCACACCTCGAAGACCTTATTGCCTAGCCTTAATGATCATAATGCCTTGTAGATTCTGAGTGCACTTTTGACTGTACATATCGACGATGAAGTTCCGACACCTCTTATATCATTGGTTTTGTTTAATGAGACAGGTGGTATTGGTAATTCATCGTCAATATATAGATTATGTACAGTAGAAAAAATATACCTACTTAATAAAACATGTTAAGTTTGTGATCGAGTCACTATAATGAAATTGAAGAGAAAAAACATTAATGATAATAAAAACAGAGATAAAAATACAGCCCGATATATGGGAATTGGGCATACCAGTTCCCCCTGGCAACACCATTCAGCCAACAACCAACAACTAAAGATCCTTATGTTGGAAAAGGAGATACTTTTTGCATTTCAATCTCTAAAACTCAAATGGAATGCAAACGCAGCATGATTCGTGTCAAATTCATTGACCGATTCCGAAATACCATGCTGAAATCCATTACTAAGTCGCTGATGTGCAAGTAACTGCCGCTAAGTTAAAATGGGATTGGACAGGACATGTTGCCCGCATGCCGAGGTAACAATAAGCCAAAACATTAACTTCATGGGCTCTACCCAAAGAAAACTGGCTTCCTGGAAGGCCTCAGCGAAGATGGCGGGATGACAGATGCACACTCTGCAGAATGGTTATCAATAGCTCAGGATAAAAATAAATGGAAGGAGGCTCTCCTTCCTTAGGAGGCCTTTGCCTAGCAGTGGTATCTAACGGCTGAATAATAATAATAAGAATGTCTGCTTATTTTTCAATCTTTACTAATATAATGAAGCTGAAGAGTTTGTTTTAGAATAATACTACCTGGATGGAACTACCAATCATCAAATCATTTATTTGCAATAAATAGGGTTACAAAAGCTGTAAAAATTATTTGTTATACTAGCACAATAATCCTTCAACAACGAAGATGCTCTGTCTGATTGGTAGGTATGATTGAAATAGACTGTACAGTAGTAGTTTGTTTTATTCAAAAGTTAACCTAAAAAACTATTGTGATGTTCAAAACAAGTCAGCATCTAAGCAAATGGCTAAGTTAATTAGTATCTACTTAATAAAATTAAAAAATAAGACAGTATACAAATATAGAGTGGAGAAAATTTAGTAGGTAAGTACTAATCTTCATTGATGGTTTTACTCAAGTTGACATGCTTAGAAAAAGAAGTAGGTAGGTACAATTCATTGGTTTGCTGAGCCACCTAAGTATGTCTATCTGTATAAAACAAGTAGTCCCTTGACATGGAGTAAATATAAAAAATGTATGAAGTGAAATAAACTGTAAAACATCAGGCGCGTGGCATAAAGAAATGTTTGTTTACGCGATAATTTGAAATACTAAGCAGATTTCATACCCAAAATGGTCATCAAATATGTAATACCGATAAAAGTTACTTAAAACTAGACCATTTTAGTACAGGGATTAAAATAAAGCCAATAAACATGAGGAAGAACATAACCTCAACTCGCGACTTACCATTTCCTCGGGCAGTACAAGTCAACGAATTCACCAGCGTCGTTCTGCATTTTGTATTTCTGAAATCACAGTAAAAAGTCACTATCTAATGCAATTTAACACTATTCTAAATAATTTTAGCCGTGAAATTAAATAAACCAACCTAAATCCCACACGGATCACGAAACGTCAGAAGCGAAAGAAAGAAAGATGGATGATGGCGTATGTCATGTCAGTCAGTTGTCATTTTTTTAAATGTCATTTGTTTAGTTTTTTTTTTTTTAGTTTACGGCTTTTGATTCCTAGATAGCAAAAATTTTGCATTTTAATAATAATAAAAAAAAAATATAGAGCAAGATGGACTCCGCGAGTCCTCTGCTCGACTCGAAGAAGATTTTCCGTAGATTGTAAAGATTTTAAAGTCCAGAAATGGTCTAGACATAGAATAGGCAATGGCGCGGAAGTCCTTGTTGCTCGAAGGCAATGGGCTAGTTTCTGAATCCTCCTCGATACTGGTGTAACCTACATGACTCTCTCCATTATGACTGGATTCTGGACGGACAAATAAACCGAATATAACTCCTGTGATAGATTTATAGCAAAAGCAAAAATGCAGAACGCCAACTATCTACCTTAATCGTAATCCCGTCTGTGGTAGTCCCTGCCCTGCCTTATAAGATACTTTTCGTTTTTAGAGACACTTTCAGCTTTCAGCCCACATCAACCCACGTCCATTTTTTCGGGCCATTTCCTTCGGCTCTGTCTGTACTGTAGTATAGTCGTTTTAGTGACTACGGTACTACTAAACGTTATTTATATGACGTTTGACAGTCGTTCTTATATCCATACTAATAAGTATGAAGACGATTTTATGCTTCCATGCTGGTCTGGGAGCGAAGAAAAAACATAGAATGTGCCAGCTGCTTCTCTTCCCGCGCAGATTGTAAAAGTCAATCGAGGGAAAGCTAGGGCTTTAAACTGGGGATTCATCCACTCATAGTCGATGGGCTAGCAACCTGTCACTTTATCTGAATCTCCATTCCATCAAAAAGACCATTATTCAGCTAAGCGGTGCCTTCGATTCTCACGACTCTTGGCTCTGTCTACCCCGTAAGGGATAAAGACGTAATTCTATGTCACCGAAATGAAAGAGTCCATAAAATGAAAATAAAACTCACACACAAATGCTTTAAACAGGTTTATTCTAATTTAGGTTTCTCAAAAGGGTAGTACGGGTGGTCGTGCCACTTCAGCTGGGGAATGGTCCGGTAGCCCTTGTCGAAGCCCCTCAGGAGTTCCTTCTCATCCGGGCTGAGGGAGAAGTCGAACACAGCCAGGTTCTGCTCGATGCGGGACTTAGTCAGCGATTTGGGGATAGGGATCACTCCTAGTTCCACCTGAAACATAGTTCACATTCAAACATCTTCAGGATTGAAATCTCCACAAACTTTTCTTTAGCCTTGATCTACCAGCGAAATTTTTCGCAGAATTAGGGTTTTCGAAGATTCTACATACCAGATATCTCAAAGCGATCTGAGGCACAGTCTTGTTATACTTGTTAGCGATCTCCACCAGCTTGGGGTCGTCGACCCTTGGCGGGGGCGCGTCAGGTTTGGCCTTGCTCGGGAACAAAGACCCGAAGGGCGTGTAGCCCATCACCACGATGCCCTTCTGGCGGCAGTAGGACCGCAGCGTCGGCTGCTGGAGATTCAAATTGATCTGAAACAGGTTACATATTTTAGACATTTTTGGTGGTAAGTGTGATGTCGTATGGACTCAGAATGGCAATACTGATGTATTGTGTAAGCTGATGTATTGTTCTGATAATTACCTCCACTTGTAGAACCGCGGGCGCCTCCAGCCCGAGCTCCAGCAGCCTGTCGATCTGCTGCTGGTTGAAGTTGGAGACGCCGACGGAGCGCGCCAGCCCCAGCTGCTTCGCTTCCAGCATCCCGCGCCACGTCTCCACGTAGTCGGTGTAGTCGTATGTTTTGTTACTCTGGAAAGACATGACAAAATTATCAATCTCTACAGCGCGACCCTTGCTCTCACTCATGCGCCAGAAGATCGTAGTCGCACTGTATTTACCAAATCAACCTGATAGCCTCATGTTGTTGTCCTTGTCACCTTGGAATCAATTCACCTTCAATTAAAGTACACTAGAATTTATTGTAAAAAGGCATAAATATTCAACTGGGTGAATTGCTACAATGTGAACAAAGTAGATTAAATTAAAAAGAATTAAAAAGTTGAACTTATTCATCTGGGAGAGAAGAAGATAGAAAGAAGACATCATCTGCTACTCACGAATTGTCCGATAGGCCAGTGTATGAGGTAGAGGTCCACGTAGCTCAGGCCCAGCTTCTGCAGAGACTCCCGCAGCGCTGGCACGACCTGGTCCCGCGCGTGCCGGTCGTTGAACAGCTGTAGACCAACGTAGAAAATCATCAAATGCGATTAAAAAGTTGTGATGACTCCCACTGTTTGTTACTTTTTTTTCTAGCCTGTTGACGTGTCCTAATGCTGGACAAAGGCCTCCCCTTTCTCCTTCCACTGTCACGAAAAATGTACTGGACGGATTTCGATGGCATTTGGTACACGGGTGGAATACAACCTGGAATCGCACATAGAATACTTTTATCCCGAAATTCCCGCGGGGGCGAAGCTCAGGGGCGCTGCAGCTGTATCTGCAGCAGAGAGCCTCAAAAAAAAGCAAATAGGCACGTGTATCTATCTGTACCATGTAGGTCGTAGGATACAATACAGCAGAATTATAAAATATAAAATACTGATATGAAGGATCTACCTTAGTAGTGATAAATAGGTCTTCCCTCTTTAGCCCCTCTCCGACCTTCCTCGCCACAGCCCTGCCGACCTGGTCCTCGATCCGGTACGCGAAGGCCGTGTCGATATGGCGGTAGCCCGCGTCGATTGCCCAGGCCACAGCGTCTTCCACTTCGTGGGTCGACGGCTCCACGCGACCATGTTGGAACAAGTATTATTAGAATATCTGGCATGAAAATGTCGCTTAGAGTAAGAGGAAATTTTTTTTGAAGCAGTGTTCTTACGTACTCAAAGGTTATGAAATGAGTTCTTGCTATGGTTTTCCCTAGAGTCTACAACATGGAGTTCTTGAAAATGGGCATGGAAAGATTTACACAGGGTCGATGCGGTATATCAGTACGAATTCCTGGCCATGCCGCCACCGCCCGGTCCTGGCAGAAGGGGAAAACCCAAGAAGAGCTAGCGGGCTTGATCTCGTCAAAGAGACCAATGGTCTCAAAACTAAGGATGCTAGGAGAGCGGACCCTGGGCTCCGATGCGTATGCTGATGATGCAACTGGTAAAACGACTGAGACTACACCTGGATTTGAACAATACCTGTGTATTATTCCCGAGCCATGTCCCGAGGGCGAGGGCCGGGATCTCCCTGCCGTCCAGCAACTTTAGCTTGGGGACCTGGGTCCCGGTCCCGATCCTGGCAGCGTGCTGGAACAGAAGACCATCATCATCAGTGGCGTATTAGTCTAGTAGCAAGAGTAGCAAATGCTAGGGTGGGCCCAGGCAGCGCACCAGTTTGGTTGGGGGATGATTTTTTTCGGTCATACTACGGGACTGGTCCATTACGCCAGGTGGCCATGCTTTGGGGCAATCATAGAGCCAGAAAGCGCCGGCGGATCTGTGCTCTGAGGGCCTGTGGGTGCAACATACCTATCAGGCGTATGCCGCAGAATTTTTTGGGCTTACCAATGCAATCCATTAAATTATCAGTCAGTATTTTTTAAATTGATTACATTATGGGTAATTCTGTGGTTAAGGTAAGACTACTCCCCCCCCACCCAACATCACGTGTATTTTTAGCAGGTATCTACAAAAATCTTAATTTTTTTAGAATATTATCATTAAAAAAATAGAAAATAATATGTTTAAAAAAATAATGAAAAAATAAATACACGTGATATGTTACTACACCCCCTCTCCCCGCTTGTGATATTTCGTGATTTTTGTCAGAAATACGATAGCTCAGTTGGAAGAGCAAGGTCGTATAAAAACCTGGTCGCGGGTTCAAGTCCTGCTCGCATGGAATTTTTTCACCATATCTTATTTCTATATGAGAGTACTTTAGTACTAATATTTCATCTGAGATGCTCAAAAATCCAAAAATAAATATTGATAGCTTCCTACACTTTAATTGATTTTTAACTTCATCGAATATGGGTTAAATCAAATACCTTACTCGTATAGTGGGTATTGGTGTTAGGTTACGCATGCCTAATGCGTTTCAATAGAAATTGGATATGGTGAAGATTTTCGATGTGCAGGATTGAAATATGAAATATATATCTCAAAACCATTCAAAAAGTAAGTACTTACAGTTAAAACTGCGCACGCAACAAATAACAATACTGTTTCCTTCATTTTCTGACTCACTACTGACTTAAATCTGACCTTCGATTCGTTTGTTAAAATATTTTAATATCAATATGCCAATTAAAATTCGCGCATGGCAGGCCAGCGAACTAATGTCCTTAGCTATAGAATATCTTATTTAATGCGTAGGTGGCGCCCCCACTGAAACACCAACTTATACTTTACAGACTGTCTGATAACACTGACCCGAGATAATTAGAAAAATTACTAGAATATAGTAACCTCTGTTGAGATAGACTCGTACTGCCAAACCAAAAAATACCGGTCTCAGAAATAATCATGGAAATAATAAATACAATTACCTAGTTGATGTGGGGAGGAAGGCAGCAAAGCTCAAGTAGGACTGGGCGGGCAGGGCAGGCCATGTTTGCAAGTTGTCGCAGGACAGGTGGGCTCAAATAGCCACGGAAGGGGTCCCTGGTGGCTGGCTTCGAAAAAGGAGCCGCCTCAGAGAGAGACGAGATGGTGGGATGATCTGGATGAGAGTCGGATAGAGATTCCAGAGCTAACGCACTGGATAGACGAAATGGCGAACCAGAAGGGAGGTCTTCGCTCGGCTGTGGGACACTATAGGTTTATAAAAAAATACATTACTTTGTACCATGTACAGTGTACTACTTACTACTTATAATATGTTTATAG
Organism: Ephestia elutella; assembly: GCA_018467065.1. Taxonomy (NCBI): domain Eukaryota; kingdom Metazoa; phylum Arthropoda; class Insecta; order Lepidoptera; family Pyralidae; genus Ephestia; species Ephestia elutella. Next base: position 8,938,266 of record CM031565.1, on the reverse strand, counting down.
ACAGGTTGTTTAGGTACTGAAATTGTGATAGTGGGTATAAAAAATGTTTGTCTCCTTCCGTGGAAACAATACGTAGGTACTTTACTTACCTAGATTTAACAATTGACCACTTACAACACAAATGCTTATCAAACACCATTGTTACAAAGCAAACGAACCATTTTACAAATTGCATGTTTTCTTTTGCACAAGCTTTTATTAATTTTCCATTCATCGAACCTGAGGAAAACATCGTGAGGGAACCTGCTGCACACTGGCAGACTGTTCAATTTACTATGTACAACTACTGCCGCTAGATGTCGGTAGTCGTATACACACATATTGCAGTAGGTTGTTTAGGTCGTTCAAGGAAAATCCTGTGTGATTTTTCCTTGTCATGTCGCCTTTTTTGAGAATAATCTGATACCGTACCGGTGTTATTTATTACACGACCAAAAAAGGAGTGTTATGTGTTTCGGGTTCATGTAAGTATGTAGGTTTGTCGAAAAAAAAAGTTGGATTAGATCGATCTATCGAGTGAGGTACCTTGTTATGGAATGTCAATCACCCATTTTTCTATCAAATTAAAATATTTACGTTCGCTTCCTAAAAGAATGTCTAACGTAAATAAAAAAACATTTCTTAGGAAGATAAACAGGAAGCTTCCTATGAATTTACTGTTTATTTCAATATATCATCGCGACCCACCCTAGAGAAGAGGTCACGCGTTTAATATTAGTTAAATCCAGATACAAGATGGCACTTCCTTCGTATCCGACCTACGGTGCGGACAGTCACTGGCTTCATGCCTTGATCTATCGTAGATCACCTAGGTTTATTTAGTATTTACTTTAGAATCTAGTAAAACTCATTTTATTTCTGTAATGTATTAAATCAGTTATTAAATTTTATTCATTTCAAGTAAATAGTGTATTTTAAAAACAATCCTGTTAGGATTTAAAACTTAACTACCTACCTATTGAATGGTTACAAAAATGTAAACAACTTGTATGTTTGGAGTACATTTGGAGGTGAAAAAGTAGTTCATTTGTATTCTCGTCAGTCGTGTTTTTTATGATTCAATATTAACCTTGTTTATAACATTCGATATGAAGAAGATTGAGTATAGGAGGCTTAATAAAGCTTATAATTGCATCCTCATAATAGGAACAATCTCTCAGCTGCCTTGGATGTCGTCACAGTTATGGAAACAACCTGATCGCAGCCAGTGTGTGGTAACCAGCCGGTCTCTCCACACGTTACTATGGTAGTGCTGAGGGTTCTATTCGTGTTAGCTGCTGTAGGGGCTTGCTGGGTAAGTACCTTAATGAATACACCTAGGTACATACATAATCAAGAAACGTTACATAAAAAATATCGCGACGAATTGATAACCTCCTTTTTTGAAGTCGATTAAAAACTACCGGCCCATCCTGGTTTCGCATGGGTGTACATTTAAATATAGCCTACTTTTCAAGGACAATATAACCAGTTGTACTCAATGGTACAGGAGAATATGAATTCACAAACATCGTAAAAAAATCAGCTACTATTTTACAATAGGTCGCTACTCGCCACAAATATACCCTATATAAAACTATGTTACTCAAAGATAATGTTCTAGCATATTCTTATGGTGAAAGAATTATTGAAATTGGTTTAGTAGTTTTTAAATTTACTCATCACAAACATTTTTTATAAAGCTGATAGAGACCGAAGGAAGACCCAGTCCCGAAGATGTGGTATCAAATTCAGCTTTGTAGTAGCTCGTAGGTAGAGCTCGTACTTGGCTGGTTGTATTTTCTATGGCATTGGCTGTACAGAAAATGATAAAGGATTCTTTATTACAAACTCGTTCTTTGTCTTTGCTTTTAAGAATAATAATGACAACATCTCAACCCATCACACCACTGTCATAACTTACCTTTTTTGTTTCTATCGCAAAATTCATAGTACTAACTTTATTATATTTATTTATGATTATTTTCTACACTTTTCTCTTACTATCCTCCTTTTGTTCTATTTTTATATCTCCAAATAATTTGCGTGTATTGATCCCCCACCATTTCTGTTTCATATTTTTGTTCTTTGGTAAATAGACGGCTATAACTGCTTGGTTACCCATCTTTTGTTAAAACCGGTCAACTGTCAATACCTTTGTGTCTTTCTGAACCTTGACATTAGCAAAATCATCGTTTGTCTGGACGATGGAGCCTAAAATTAAAAAGTGAAGTGAAGTGAGCAGTAAAAAATAATAACAAAGCCATGATGTAAATATATAAAATCGATTCCGAAAACCTCAAAGCAATGTCTTTAATCCTGCAACTCAAATCTCCATGATTTATCTCAAACTCATATGATCAATTATCAGTAGAATCAGCAATATATCTACCACTGCAGCTGGGCTGGCCTCCCTTTTTCGCGCCATTTCGTCAGTCTCATCCATCGCTGTACCTTTTTTGCTCAGGATTTCTTTCGAAGATTCCTTTCTTCCTTGTCCAATGTTAAAAGCGTAATCTATTCTCAACATCTTACAATACCTATCACGTCTTTATCCCTTCTTTCCGGGGTAGACAGAGCCAAGAGTCGAGAGGCTCGTAGGCCACGCTTAACTGAATAGTGGGTTTATTGGTGAAATGGAGATTCAGATATAGTGATATAGGTTGCTAGCCTATAGCCTATGACAACAATTTTCGGTTTAAAACCCCATTCCTTTGAATAATTTGAAAGTACAAAGTAGGTTTAAAGCCCAATGTTTCCTAGACCAACATACCCAGATAAAACAACCCCAATAATACGGCCCAACCCTGATTGGGAGGAAGATCTGTTCCAAACTGTGGTGGTCGGGCCGAGAGAGATAGAGAGATGGAAGTCTTACCCTGTTGTGAAGAAAAGGAATGAAGAAATATGCTTGCATCAGGTTATACACCAAAATTATCACTCTTCACACTTATTAACGTAAACTAATTCAAGAAGTTAAAGAGTTTGTTCGTTTGATCGCGATAATCTCTGAAACAAATAATGGTCTGATTAAAAAAAATATATTCTGTGTATGATAACTATACGTACATTCATGATGATGGTAATAAGCTACTATCTGGAATCCATAAAAATCCACGTGAGCGAAGCAGCGGGCACGCACAGCTAGCACTTGACACTAGTCGCGAGATATAAAGGTGCATCTACACCATACATTGGTTACTATTGCAAATAGATCTATACCAAAAATGCGAAGGTCTCGTCTGTCTTTTACGCTTTCACGGCTAAACCACTGAAGCGATTTTGATGAAATCTGGTATGGATATAGTTGAAGACCCGGCGTCAAACAAAGGCTAGTTTTCTTTAAACTCAACCCCCAAGAAGCTAAAACGGGAGGTCAAGGTTTGTTTGAAAAAACATGAAATAATTTTTGCCGCTATGCAACAGCTAGTGCCTATCCTAATCCTAACTAATATTATAAATGCGAAAGTGAGTTTGTTTGTTTGTTAACGCTTCTCTTCACGCTTTATCTACTGAACCAATCTTCCTGAAATTTCGCATACACATAGGTGGAAGTACGGAGAAGGACATAGGGTACCTTTCATCCCGGGAAAAAGCACTGTTCCCATGGGAAATTCACGCGGGCGAAGCTGCGGGCGAAAGCTAGTAAGATATATTATGTTCCAGGCCCAGTACAGAGGCGTGGGCCCTCCCGTCAAGATGAACGATGGCAGAACTGTGCCAAGTTTCGGCATCGGGACGTGGCTCGGATTCTCCAAGACGGTAGGTACCATTTAAGTACACGTATTATTATGTATTAAACTATGCACTTATTACAGCACCCCCTTCAAGCTGAACGATGGCGGGACAAGCTTCGGCATTTCTCTAGGAAGGTATCTACGTATTATATACTCCGACGACCTCCGTGGCGTAGTGGTAAAGACCTTGACTCTGAACCAGGGGGTCCCGGGTTCGAGCCCCGGACAGGTCAAGATGGAAAATGTTCTTTTTCAGAATGACCTACGTATTCGTTATAAAGTATAGTATCGTTGAGTTAGTATCCATAACACGTCTCGAACTTACTTCGGGCACAGATTAATAAGTGCTTTGGGGCTAGCTCAATCTGTGTGATTTGTCCGTATAATTTATTTAATTATACTATGGTAATGTAGGTATGGCTCCATGCTTTAGAACCTAGCAAGAACTGGGTTCAACGGATGTTGTGTAACGGGTTTTGGTGCGGTGTTCGCTATTATTTAGATAATCTCGTCCTGAAGGTACATATATCTAGATACGTACCTATATATGATACACATCCGTTATAACTTACTACTGCGGCGTAGCGACCCGAAGTGGGTCTTGGCCTCCGACACGAGATGGTGCCATTTTTGCGATCTTGCACCAGCTCTCGCCAGTTGTCAGCTCTGAGGCTCCGTAGGTCTCTCAGAACCTCACCGCTCCAGCGGTACCTAGGGCGCCCGACTGGTCGACGTCCGTTATTAGTTCTAATGTGATTGTAATTGCAGGGAGACAGAATGCCAGTAGTGAACGACTCGGTCGAGAAGGCTGTCGGCTGGGCCATCGACGCCGGGTACAGACACATAGACACTGCCAGCATCTATGAAACGGAGACGCAGGTAACATAGGTGATAGTTCACGGGAAGTGATACCTTATGGTTGTTGGCACTTACAAAAAGGTATCAGCAGGAAATAAGACCCAAAATGGCATCGACTGCGCATGTAAGACTCACGGGGGGAGTGCGGGTGAACGCTACCATTCATTATACTTCCTATCACGTAAAAAGGCCGCTGTAGGTGAGGAGGGGGTGAAACTTGCGCATGGGCACGATTGACGAACCAATCGCGCGCGCCGGATGAGACCCGCCCGACCCCCGCTCACCGCATAGACCGATATATCGCCTACTGCGTAGCTTAACCGCCAGCGGCCTTTTTACGTGACGGCAACTATACCATTAATTCCCGTTTCCCTCCGCAAACCGCACCTCCAAGGACATCTATTTTTCGTTTCTGCGCAGAGTCTTGTTTCGTGCTGAATGCTGATATTGTGCTCATTATAAGCTAAGTAAACGAACAGTCGAAGACTTGTGCAAAAGCTTGTAAGAAATAAAGAATAATAAGGCCACATCTGTGTATTCTTGGGACTTTTTTTATTTCCGAGGTTGATCTAATCATGCATGTCGTGTCGTCCAATCATGTTGTACATTTATACCTACATACATTTATACATAACCTGCATAAACAATACATTAAAACCAAGATTAAAGTCAGTGATTGTCTTATAAATGTGTCGACCTTGTGTCACTTGGCGTCTCGTCGTAGGTATATCCACAGATATTGTGTGGATGTTTGTTACTCAATCACGCAAAATCTACTGACGGATTTCGATGAAATTTGGTACAAGCGTAAAAAAATACTGGGTATAGCACATACTTTTTATCCCGAGATATTCACGGGAGCCCAACCAATAAATAAATAAATATTTTACTACTACAATTACAAATCCTGTCCTATCGTTATGTAAAAAAACTAGTATTTGTTTCATAATATTTTTTTATTGTAGGTAATTTTTTTTTATCTTGCAGGTTGGTAAAGCAGTGCGGGCGAAGATAGCGTCTGGAGTGGTCAGGAGAGACAATTTGTTTATCGTCACCAAGGTTGGTTATAGATCTGTCATACAAACCTCAGCCAGCGCCTCCATTTAGCTGATATGCGGACGGAACACTTAACCTTATACAATTTTGCATTTTAAAGTTTAATACAACGAACTAATTAGTTCGTTGGTTTAATACGTGTTTCGCAAACGGATCTCTATATCAGAAAATGCTTTTCACAAACTCACAATATTTTTTAAAGACCTTCTACGATACCTCCTATAATACCCTAACCCTACCCTACCCTAAACCATAAGGGATAGATAAGAAAAAACAATAATAATTTTCACTTTATGCAGGTGACATGGTGACATGAAATCCACCAGCTAAATTCGCAGCAGATTTAAATGTTTTATTTGAGTAGGTTTGCATAGAAATCAATGGATATCAAACATGACAAAATTTTGTTACTCGCCTCACTATTTATTTATTTATTTATTTATGAATTCAACAGCGTTACAGATTGGTACTTAAATACTAGCTGGCCAATTTGTAAAGAGAGTAAAAAAACTAACTCAGTTTCATTACTAACATCCTACTGCGAAAGTTTAGCTGGCGATTAAGCATGCCACCCACAACGTATTTAATTTAATACTAGTGGTTCGCCGCGAACGTAGACCTCGCGGTTGTTATTTATTAAAAATATGAGAACGTAAATTTACTGAACCAATTAGAATTTTCAGTAAAATACGGGATTCTGTTAAAACAAAAATGTAAGGCGCAACGCATTACATTATTCAGTTATTGCGCGGTTGAGTAGAACAGATTTTCCAACCTTTTTTCTTCATCTATTCTGAGCTGCAACAACTTCATTTTTTTAATTTTTTCCAAGCGGATATAATCAAAACCTGGATCAAATATAATATCTGTAAACCGTTTAGATCTCGAAGAAGAAGAAGATACATCCCCGAGCTTCATCTAAGGAGAATATAACTGTTTTTGAAATCATTACAGTAATTATTCGTCACGTTTCAGGTTTCAGCTGAATATCACGGAAACTGTTTCAAAAATTTTGATATCCTAATCTATACATATAATAAAACAGTAAAAGTATTTTGTCTGTACATTTAGTATTTTTGACTGAAATGGACAGAGGGACACTTAAAAAGAATAATAGTCTGTTTGTCTGTCTATCAGTCTGTATGTATGTACGCGTTTCACGCAAAAACTACTTGACAGATTTGAATGAAACTTTTTTTGTTGTATAGCTATTAAGCCTCGGAAACATAAAGGCTATAATTGATTTTGAAAACTGGAACACCTGATGAAGAACCATAACAGAACAGCTGAACTATAAGAAATATGGAAATGGTACCTGAGCAAAAGTTAATCAATCTGACAGCATTTTCTGTTGACGATAAAAATCGAAGATCAGGAACATCTGTTGAAGAACTCCAAGAGACCATCCACACTATAATATACATGGAAATGGGTCCTTAGCAAAAGTCGTTCAACCTGATGAGCATTTTCTGCTGACGTATAAAAATTGAAGATCTGGAATATCTGATGAAGAACTCCTAGAGTTCAGCTATATTATAAGATATATGGAAATGGCGCCTTAGTGAAAATCGTTCAACATGATGAGCATTTTCTGCTGAACTACAGTTTGGAACACATTTTTTTTTTATCTAAGCTAAACTCACGCAGGCGAAGCCGCGGGTAACAGCTAGTCTACTAATAACTACTAACTAACTAATATTATAAACGGGAAAGTGAGTTTGTTTGTTTGTTTGTTCGTTTATTTGTTTGTTTGTTACCTCTTCACGCTTTATCTACTAAACCAATCTTCCTGAAATTTCGCATACACATAGTTAGAAGTACGGAGAAGGACATAGCTTACCTTTCATCCCGGGAAAAGGCATGGTTCCAGTGGAAAATTTACGCGGGCAAAGCCGCGGGCGAAAGCTAGTTCAATATAAATGAGAAATATAGCAATACTCATCTCAAAAAATGTTAAGTTTCATCCAAATCTCTTTACCGGTTACAAAATTATAGAGAAATATTTATTTTTACTAAAATACCTACGTATAACGGCTAGATGAATCTACCCCGTAAGGGAAAATGTCGTGATACTGTATCCTAATCCAATACTAACGAATATTATAAATGCGAAAGTGAGTTTGTTTGTTTGTTACCTCTTCACGCTTTATCTACTGAACCAATCTTCTATAGTGGATCGTATTTCAGGTGCAGCGATCTCAGGTTTTCTATGTGGCCCACCATACCTTTCATCCCGGGAAAAAGCACTGTTTCCGTGGGAAATTCACGCGGGCGAAGTCGCGGGCAAAATACTTGCTACACGCATTCCACGAAATTAATTTAACGTTTTGATAAGTTATCGTGGAAAATAAATACATGTACAAAAATGTCACTAGATGTCGCTGATACGAAAATGAACGATTCATCTTTTAACTCAATATATCTGTAATAAAAGATGCGCAAAGAACTTAAAAATTCTAGGAATACTTTCTACACGCATTCCTAATATCAACGAAATTAATTCAACGTTTTGATAATTATCACGGAACATAAATACATGTACAAAAATGTCACTAGATGTCGCTGATACGAAAATGAACGATTCAGGTTTTAACTCAATATCTCTAAAACTGGTGAAACAATTTTGATATACAATATACATGAAAAAAATAGTGATAATATCTCGTGATTTGTGAAGTTTCATCCCAATCTGAATAACGGTTCAAAAGTTATAGAGCAATATTTATTTTCATAAAAATGCGTATTTCTCTAAAACGGCTGAACCGATTTTGTTGTGCAACGAACTTAAAAATTCTATGGATAGTTGCTACATGTATTCTTAATATCATCGAAATTAATTCAACGGTTCGAGAGTTATCGCGGAACAAACATACATACATACAAACAATGTGTTTTCGCCCCAACTTGAATTATAGCCCTCGCTCGCTTCGCTCGCTCGGTCAATAAGGAATTTCCTATTCGTTTTTTCTCTTAAAAGCAGATTTTGTGATTGTTAATTGTTTATTTATCTGTTGCAGCTGTGGAACGACCGTCACCAGCCGGAGCAGGTGGTGCCGGCGCTGCAGGAGTCCCTGGCGAGGCTCCAGCTGGGCTACGTCGACCTGTACCTCGTGCACTGGCCTATCCCGCAATATGTGAGTATCTCGCAGGTACTGTTGCAGCTGTGGCACCGTCACCAGCAGCAGCAGGTGGTGCCGGCGCTGCAGGAGTCCCTGGCGAGGCTCCAGCTGGGCTACGTCGACCTGTACCTCGTGCACTGGCCTATCCCGCAATATGTGAGTATCTCGCAGGTACTGTTGCAGCTGTGGCACCGTCACCAGCAGCAGCAGGTGGTGCCGGCGCTGCAGGAGTCCCTGGCGAGGCTCCAGCTGGGCTACGTCGACCTGTACCTCGTGCACTGGCCTATCCCGCAATATGTGAGTATCTCGCAGGTACTGTTGCAGCTGTGGCACCGTCACCAGCAGCAGCAGGTGGTGCCGGCGCTGCAGGAGTCCCTGGCGAGGCTCCAGCTGGGCTACGTCGACCTGTACCTCGTGCACTGGCCTATCCCGCAATATGTGAGTATCTCGCAGGTACTGTTGCAGCTGTGGCACCGTCACCAGCCGGAGCAGGTGGTGCCGGCGCTGCAGGAGTCCCTGGCGAGGCTCCAGCTGGGCTACGTCGACCTGTACCTCGTGCACTGGCCTATCCTGCAATATGTGAGTATCTCGTGGCTAAATATCATTTTAGCTTGAGCACGTCAGTATAAAAACCGTACAACAAAACAGTGTAAACTGTGGACCTTTATTGTCGATAATTTAGTGGAAATTAACCCTTATTTCCAGGCCAACGGCACCTACTACGATGCCGACTACATAGACACCTGGAAGGGCATGATCGAGGCCCGCGACCGCGGCCTGGCCAGGTCCATAGGTGTCTCCAACTTCAATGTGAGGCAACTGGACAGACTGATCAACCTGACTAGTGTTAAACCAGCTATGCTGCAAGTGGAGGTGAGGCTGAGATAAATAAATGTGTGTGTGTGTTCCTATGTGAAATAAATGATTTCAAACGAAGTAAAGTTTGCTCCCCTTTTTCTCCATTGCTGAACTTACTACTCAACTTAGTTGAGCAATTGCAAGCGGCAGTTCATGCTCAAAAATGGAGTGATATGTTTTTAGAGTTCGTATGTGAGTAGGTACTGAGAAATTAAATTGGTGTTGGGAGAGGCCGTGAAAACAGATTTTGGTGGGGTTTCTCAGCTAATAATGTGTGATTGCAGAGCTGTTCAATTCATGGCCCATCTTCTGTCATGTCCCAACTACCCTTCGTCTTGTATAAAGAGAATCTTAATGACGCCAACAACGATAGGGCGGTTAAAGTTGCCACATACTGGCCAAAAACAATACAATTATAGCCATTTCGACTCGATAAGAAGAAGAAATTAAAACTAAAGTAGATTAAGCAAACCTATGCGGCCATGCCAGTTCACAGAAATAATTCAAAATTCAAAATTCAAAATTTCTTTATTTCTCTCCACAATCTAACATTTACAGAAATAAGAAGTCTAAAGTTAAGAATAACAGATACAACAAGTTAAGAATAACAGATAGAACAATAATAATCAAGACTAATTTCTCTGTGGGCCTACCATTTATTTTCCTACAAAGTAAATTTTAGCTTGGCTTTTAATTGACTTTCCAGATAAACCTCCACCTCCAACAGCCAGAACTGCTCGCGTTCTGTCGCCAGCACGAGATCACGGTGACGGCGTACTCTCCCTTCGGGGAGCTGGTCTCCGGCCGCGCGTCCCCCACCTCACCCCCGCCCAAGATCGACGACCCCAGGCTGCTGGAGATTGCCAAGAAGTACACCAAGACTGTGCCTCAGATCGTGCTGCGATACTTGGTGAGTTCCTCTTCGAAACCCTCAGTTTCAAGGTGTGATGATGTGACGATTGCATGAGACGAGTGTTGGTTACAGACTCCTTTATTCAATTCAATTACCTTTTATGTTTATCATAAACTACTACTACACTACAAAGGACTACCGCTGTAGAATTTTCACCCGTCATAAATGTCATCCATACTTTCTGGATAACTGGCTGTCAAGCACCGTACGTTTGAAAAGACACTCCTTGCCACGTACGACCAGACTGTTAAATCAGCTTCCTACGGCGGTGTTCCCGAACTGATACGACATTGGAACCTTCAAAAAACGAGTCTACGTCTGTTTTAAAGGCCGGCAACACTCTTGTGATACCCTTGGTGTTGTAGTTTCGACAAATTAAGTGCTAAGCATATGTGAATACTTAGTTTTTGTTATTTTTGTCGATTAAAGAATTTTTGACCCATAACCGGAGAGCATGTATGAAGAGAGTGCAATGAGTGTAGAGGAAGCAAGAGAGATCTGTAAGGATCGTAGCAAGTGGAATTGGCTAGTCTCTGCCTACCCCCACGGGAAAAGGCGTGATCAATAAAACTGTAACTGGTCCGTGTCTGTACATGTTGAAAAAAAACTAGCTATGAGGGGTCTTCATGAGGCCAATAGAAGCAAAAACCATTACTTTTAGATTTTTTGTCTGTTGTATGTTTGTACGCGTATCACGCAAAAACTACTGGACCAAATTTGATGCGGTTTTCACTGTTGTATTGTAGAAGGTCTAACTTAAAATCTGCCGTAGGTTTCATCTTAATAAGTCACTTAGCACCAGAGATATAAACATTAGTAAATTACCGAAGGAAGTTCGCGGGCACAAGCTAGTAATCCTAACTAATATTATAAATGCGAAAGTGAGTTTGTTTGTTTGTTTGTTACCTCTCCACGCTTTATCTACTAAACCAATCTTCCTGAAATTTGGCATACACATAGCTGAAAGTACGGAGAAGGACATAGAGTACCTTTCATCCCGGGAAAAAGCACTGTTCCAGTGGGAAATTCACGCGGGCGAAGCCTTGGGCAAAAGCTAGTTAATATATAAAGAATTTTTTTTACTTTCCTTTTTTCAGGTGGAACTGGGCGTGATCCCGATCCCGAAGTCGGTCAACAAGCAGCGCATCCAGGAGAACTCCAACGTGTTCAACTTCACGCTGACGCCGCAGGAGAAGGCATTGCTGAAGAGCTTCGACCAGGGCTACCGGACCATCAAAGCCGAGTTCTGGAAGGACAGCGTCTACTTCCCCTTTGAGAAATAAATGTTTCTTCATTTTATTTTTCTTCGTTTCGTTTCTTTGCCTATTGAAATATAGTTTACAGCTCAATTAATTTCAGTGACATTTTATTAATTTATAATTCTATTGAATTCTGTCAATTTTTATAACAATTCAATGTATAATAGTCCACACCACATAGATAATTTATAAGACACATAAGTTATAAAGTGATGTCTTTGGAGAAAATGCAGCAGTGGAGTTTGTTGCGCCGCCTCTTCTCCACTTGCGCTTTGGAGGCGGTGGTATTTCTGTTGTCAACTATCTTATCTAGTTTATTAGTATATGAGGATTTAAAAGTGCTATTTTTAATCCAATTTAAATAAAAAACAATTGACTTCGGCTTGGGGCGTGAGCTCCATATAATAATAAATCTCCGGGGTCGTTGTATATAATTTTTATTGGTAAACATAAGACCTAAAACAAATATAAATAACGGTTAGAAAAGATAACACACTTCACTATAAATTTAGAATCACTTCCGAAAGAACTAATAAAACTTACCCTGGACGGGTCTATGTTGTTTTCACGTTGTTTTATATAGGTATATTAAATATATTTTAGATATATTATTTATCTTTACAATGTTAGACGATAAGTGATTTACATAAACTGAGTCAAGAATGATATCAAAATGCAGAATCGAATGTGTATGAATACAGTTTAAAATTTATGACAGGTGAAATAAGTATGTATGTGCCAGCGCAGCGCACGCATAAATGGATCCAAAGAGGATGAACGCGTCGCCGCGTTACAGGCTTATCCGGGCTCAGTGACCCAAAATGAGTCTTGGCCTTCAATTCCCGCTAATTAAGTTTGATTTTGGGCATTTGTATCGAGATTCTTTCCAACGAAGTACTATATTTAGTTTTAATCCCCTAACATTCGGTCACTTAACAATCCGCAGTCAATACAAAACTGCTATAAATCTCCCTATCTCACTCCATCTCCAATAAACAAGTCATCGACCTCCACATACACAGCCCGCTATCGATTGTATCGACGTACATCGCTTGGTTTTGTCTCGTTTCAACGTAAAGCTCTCATCAAAATTAAGCAATGTACGTCGATCTGTCTGTAATGTAGCTGCCATACGCCTTTATTGGTCATTAAATTAGTAAGTCCGGCTA